>PDGT01000026.1:4063427-4178873 GCA_003671415.1 Megathymus violae
TATAGAAATTGCTAAAAATACTTTCTTGTTGACCTCGTAAATTTGAGGAGGTCACTCGACGCAGTTATCCTTTGAAACTCTTCGTATTTACATGTAGTCTATACAGCGTACATTATTGTTAGATAAAAATAAGATCAGTATTTATAATATTAATGGTTTTAGGAGTCAGTGGAGTTGTGAGATGAATTCAAATATCTGCGTAAAGATGATAGGGAGACGTTAAATTGATACTAATCGGACTGATATAGAAATAAAGCTGGAAAATCATTGTTATGTCATATGTGTGTCTGTGTGTGTTGTGTCAATCATGTGTACATTTGCTTGATATAAACAATCTTTAGAACTCACAAAATTATGATTTTTTTATCGATACACTAAAATTTGATCGCAAAATTTTTAATCGCAAAAGTAAAGACTTGAACTTTTCCCAAAAACTATACGATTTATTTGAGTGTTGAGATAATAAATGAATGAACTGTTTTTTCGGTGTTAGTTGTTTGAACTTAGATCGCGTCCATATTTACAATCCTGCACCCTGAAAAATGAGGATCCCGCACTTTCAATTTTTCAAATCATGTTCGTGTTATAAATTCGTAATGACAAATCCTATGAAAACTATATACTTACCTAAATGCTATATAACTATATACCTACTTCTCCAAAATATTCACAAAGGTGTGCGAAGACTGCTAATCCACAGTCGGACACAGATGGATTACCTTTACCACTGACATTGTTAAACGAGACCCGAAGTGCAGCAGTGGGACAGTTATGGTTTATAATGATAGTCCAAATATGGTCGCAAGTCAGAATAATCTTTGAGTTACCTTGTAAATGCATAACCGGTAATAATTTCCGACTCCCACGTTTGTAATAATCTATTCAATTATGTTTTATGGTTTTAATATTCGGGTGTGTGTAGTTTTTCTATAACATGTATGGTTTATGGCAACTAATTTATTCCCACATTATCCTATTCTGTATAAATCACACGGCATGATCGTATATTGTTTACCGCTGTCACTTGGCAAGCTTGTGAACATGCTCAAGCCGTTGCTTCGTAGCATACATCAAGTGGAGGGTGTTCTCCGAAGATAAAAGACAAGTAACTGGCTTTAATCTGTCAAACAATGAACTCGAGTGAGTGACAGAGCAGGCTAGGCGTTCGAGGAACTTAGTGCCTTGACAAAGTGGTTTGTGAATTGAAAGTTCAATAATTGTTTTTTAATGTGATCACGTTTTGGACCTTGATATCGACAATAGACAGGCTGGACTAAAATGATCAATGCTACTACTACTATAATATATTAAAAAATAAATAAAACCATTTGTTACATATATGACGGGTTTTTAATATTAGAATACCCATTACTTTAACAATCGACGTCTAAAGTTCTGAACAACTAAACAAACTCGATAATTCGTTACAGGAATAGAAACAAAAAGGACCTTTTTATTTAAAACTGGATATCTGAGGTTACGAATGTCTATTTGACTCTTAGATCTTAGAAATCGATTTTGAAAACAAACGGCACGATAATGTGTCTGCTCTGAAAATTTCCTTTAAAATAATTTATGCAAAGTAATAACGATTATGATGGAGTATCTTACTGAATCAATTCTTACTGAATCTGACGAATGTTACTTATTCGCACCCAAAAAAAGTATTTATGGGTCCTTCATTAAACTTACCATCATATTTGAAACGTTTATTTCTTGAATTAAAAATAATTATTTGTATACAGACGGTACATTTAAAGTCACACAACCCAGAGCCATGTTTACCGACGCTGTATGCTCGTGGGTGGACCAGGTGGTTAACACGAGTGAGTTTACGAGTATGAGCTGGGCTGAATATTGTTGCTGTAGTTAAACTAACCTTAATTGTAACGCCTACCGCGACAGACAGATTTAATGCAGTTTAAATGATTTTATTATCTGTAGTTTGACATTGATCGCATTTAACGTATCTTTAGAGCAGAGATTCTGTTGCATACTTTTATCATATTCGATAGTTGTTTATTCATAAAGGTACTGTATTAATATAGGTTTTGACCGTCATTGTTGTTTACGTTTTATACTTCGTGATTCGTAAGTTCGTTATTTGGTATATCATAATCGTAATATCATAATCCGTTCATTATATAATGAAGATGATCTTGAAGTTAATTTTTGTGCCTTCAGATTATTTCGTACCCAATTAATGTAATTTATTTGTAATTTTATGTACTTAAATCCCTTAAATATTTCAATTTTACGTATGTGCGTAATATTTTCTTGTGCCGAAATTATTTTTAATTCGTAACTTACTATCATCATCTAGCTAACATTAATGCTGCGATTCTTGTCAAACATACACATCGAAGTCCTCCCGTGGTACCTTATGCGGATTCTAGTACATACGAAAAGTCAGAAATTAGTCGGTTTAGTTGAATTTGACTAAACTACGCCAAGAGTCACATCATTATGTGCAAAAATACTACTAATATAGCTATTGTTCAGTTTGTTTATATGTAGCGGAACTTCTGTATAAGTTCCATTCTCATCATGTCCGGCGTGGGCCTCTGCCCGTGCCCCCGTCGCCTCATGAATGAACAGGTGCCACCTCCACCCACGCCCACGCGGCCAATTATTCATTTATTCACATGTAATATTCGTATGAATTTTGAGTCGCATTGTATGGTTTACTATACATGTAATTTTATTCAGTTTTCGTACTCGGTATCCATTGACGTCTATGATGAAATACAAAATCAAGATTTAGCTATTCTTATAACAAAACTGTAATGAAATTAATGAATGAAAAAATTTGAATCATTTAGGCTTGGCTATCGATTTAGAGTTCAAATCCAACACCTATAATCCAATAACTCTGAATTGGTTATCTAGTGGATGATTTGCTCGAATTAAACCTTCGTCTTCGAAGCTAACCGACACATTTAGAAATACGGAGTAGGCTAAACGCCCACTTTATGCTTTATGAATGAAAGATAAGAAAAAGAAACCACTTGGACACAATTCAAATTCTATTTGTATAAAAAGTATAGCTTAATCCAAGTAACCTTGTCTGCTACTTAAAAATTAATCGACATTGATTTATATGAATAGGTATATGCTAAATATATATTAGGAATGAATTACTAATAACTAAAATCTAATAATCTTATTAAAATTATAAACTTACAAATGTGTCCATCACATGCTACAGTGAACAGCAATACTTCTGTAACAATTAGAAAAGCAACATTAGTATGGTACCAAAGTAATAAAGCATAATTATAATATCAGCTAAGATTTATTTACATGGATGTTCTAAATTAATTCAGATGTCTGTGAAATTTAAGTTAATAACCAAGTGCAAATAAATGATGTCGAGTGTGGTCGTCGTAATACAAATATGTTCGGCTTCATCCTTTCGAGTACCATAAAAGTCGACTCGACTCATCATTTTACAGTCAGCTTTAAACAGTCGACATAATTATCTTGTAGTTTTTGTGCTCCGAACCTTGAGATCGTAAGCATTGTAAAATAATGATTCCAACTTGAATAAAAATGAGTGTCGCTATTTGACTTCTTTCAATCTACTCATTGTCGTTAAGTGGTTATCCCGAATTCCATTGCGGACCCACTTATGGCTTCCAGCGTGAAAAAATTATGGTTGCACTTATTTTGGGTACCCGAGTACGGCCTAACGAGCGAGTGTAGTTCTTCTACCATTGGAGTAAGAATTAATAGGTAAATTAAAAGTTTTCATGAAAAAATTTTGCAACGCACCGTCCCTACATAGCACCACAAGTTTTTGTAAAATATAAATTTTATATTATTTTTTTAGCAAAATTAACAGAAATATATGTTTTCCTTTGCAGATGTTTACCGTAAAAATTGCAAGACCGTGATATAAAAGTAAATGGAAGTAGCTAGGTTACATTTCCATATTGTTTTATATCAAATACATTTAAAAAGTGTGGATACACTTGTATGAACTCTAACAATAACCTTGACCTGACTAACAAACTAGTCAGTTCCTTAAATAAGATTTTGGAAGAAATCCAATTTACACATTATTGTTGTTTGTAAACACAACAAATAAACTGACCATGTTCAATTTGAAAATTATGAAACTGTATATACAGATAAGTCTTTAGTTTACGTATTTTTAAAATTTTACCGTTTTCAGATCTATAAATTTTTAAATAGCTACTAAAATTAAACATACAAATAAATAACCATTACGTCAGATTTGTCAAAAAGAAAAGCCTCCAACGACAAATAAGTATAATGGGATTGTCTATTCATATCCATCTATATAGCCAGATTTACTGGCAAGTACGGAAATCTGAAGAACACTGATGGTCTAAGTCAATGCCAACTTCACACTTGGTAATTCATGAAATTTGTTTCAAACAACTATTTCTTCAAGTTTGATGAATAACTGTTAATAACTGTTGTACTGGCTGCCCGTAAATTTAAATCTCGCTAAGGAGTTTTTAAGCAAATGAACTGCAGTGTTATTTATTCCTTTAACGACATTTAAACTTTGCACTGCAATGAAAACTTATTTTAAAAACATTCCATCGAATATCTCTCTTAACTTAATTTTCTTAATGCAAAGATAATATAACATTAAGATTCATTGTTTCATTCTTGAATTTGCGGCATCTCTAAGAAGGAATCTAGATAAGGTCACACGTTAGTTCCAGTATTGTATGGTAATGTATACTCTGCTTTAATACTTTTGCTTAGAAGAACAGTTTTAATCGAAATAGATGACCTGTAAAATTAAAAAAAGAACCAAAACTTTACTAGTAAAAATATATATTTAAATGATAAGGACTGTTTGACTGTTCCGTTGTTAGCAGTATCTATAGAGGAACTGCGGTATAAAAATCAATAAATACACATTTGTTACCTTTTTCAATTTTTTCTCGTTAATTAAAGTACTCATCTATACCTAAACTCTGATCGGTCAAATTTCGTATATATAAAAGAGATATAAAGAGCGTCGTAATAAAAAAAATAGGTAATTATTTAAAAACGCGGCAGTAAGGCGGAACTAACAATATCATTTTGTGTGCTAAAAATTCAGAGGGCTCAGGACCGGTCAAAGTGGTGCAAGTTAGGGGAGGCCTATGTCCAGCAGTGGACCTCCAAAGGCTGATGGATGGATGGATGGTGCTAAAAAGAGGAGAGTGTCATCCAACAGAACTTTCTGAAACATGCACTACAAATGTTTCGATTGCCGCAGACAAAAAAGGTGTGAGAAACTTAACGAAAAAATGTTTGGTGATGATTGGGAGACTTTGAGTTAAGAAGGAAAAAATTAAGTGGTATGAAGATATGTATATTGATTAACAAGATAATCAGCAAGAAGCTGAAGAGATTAATGAAGAATAATATTTTTGTGCTTGTCTTGGATTACAATTAAAATTCGTTGTAGAATTAGTGTGAATGGCTACAAAGCAGTAGCGAATTAATTTCTTCTTAATTTAAAGTTAATGCTGTTTACCAAGGCTACATCGCCACTCACCGTTAAGTGGGTTTATAGTCAAGGTCTGAATTATCATAGGTCAAAAAATTAGAAGAAGCAAGTTTAATATAAAGATTTAGGTAAGGAAAAATAATAATATTTATACAAAATTATCGTGTTCTACATGAACAATCAATTTATTTTTTAGAACTTATCTGAGTGTATTTTTTAATAATATGGAGTAAATGAATGAATATGGAACAATTCGGATCAAAACCCGATAAATATTACAGTGCCAGTCAAACCCAAAACATCCAGGAAGTTTGTCCCAAAAACTGATAAATTTCTTGAAATATTATTGTTTACAACTTAAATAAAATAATTTCAGTTTCAATATAAATATTATGCTAATTTTTTATCTTTTGAAAGACCTTTGTACGAACCAATTATGTCATTTTTATATTTGGCAAGATACATAGATATATTTTTTTAAACAATGTTTTGTGTCTCATAAAAATTATCATAGTGGTTTTGATCTCGAGCTTTTTAATTAGATTACAAGGTTTTTGAAACATTGATCAACACATCAGACTTGTTTTTCTATGTCGACATATAATAATAATATTTTCTATGTCGATACATTGAATGAAAAAGTAAAGTTATTTTGACACGGTATTCTAATACCATACCACAGTCTACCGTTTTTAGACGGATAGTTGACGTTGTCATGTCATATAAAGTTAACAATTTACTTATTTACAAAGATTAATTAATACGTCGTCAACCCCAGGGCTTTCATATTACTTGCCCTAATAAGCTAGCGTTCACATATTTTTAATAATATGAAAATTAATTACTTATTATTTATTGCTTTTTCATATTCGTTTGAGAATGACATGGTTGAAGGCTTGGGATGTAATAAAATAACCATGAGTTTGACATTTAAAGCTTGGCGCTTAATTGCTCACTTTTGATAATATTATTTAAATATATACGTGTTCAAATAAATATTGATTAGTAATAATTGCAATATCATAAACATGATTTATTGTTATTTTTAATGCAATGATATCGTTTTTGATATTTCATGTTGGTTTTTTTTATTTTTAATAGTATTATTGATATCAAAAATATACAAGTATCAATCTTAAAAATTATACACCCGAACATAAGAACCCTTGTATAAATACGAAAGTTAACCAATTACCCGCACTTGGGGTCCCAAAGGATTAATAAATCACCGCTTTAGTTTCTAATAGATTCCATTAGACCTTAAAGTTTCTTTAACAATGTATATTCGAATCTTAGTTGACTTGAACTTAAGTAGTAATAGCTATTTAGACACGAAAAAAAGAAAAGCTTTAAAATAATGTAAAGCGTTACAAATTACTTGGCTACCGACCAATATAGCCTTAATTATAAAAATATAGCTTTGTTAATAAAAATACAAGGAATTGCTAAACGTTTTGTGTGTCTCTCAGCAAATATAAAAATGTGCTAATGTAACAATAATCTATATTAATATTATAAAGAGGAAAGCTTTGTATTTTAGTATATTTGTAACGAATAAACTCAAAAACTACTAAACCGATTTTAAAAATTCTTTCAACATTAAAATGCTACATTATCCCTGAGTAATATAGGCTATATTTATTAATAGAAAAAATAAGGGATCCTTGGTAAAACTTCAGTACCGTGAACCAAGGTGTAAAAAAAAATTTGCTTAAAAATTTCTTTCATCGCATACGCTGCGGAAACTATTGATGATAGAACAAAAAAAAATGTTCTACAACATTAGAGAAGATATCAAGATAAAATTAGAAATATATCTCAAAATGTTTAAAAATAAAAGTACACCCATGCGAAGCCGGGGCGGGTCGCTAGTTATATTTATAAACTGAAATTATTGAGATTTAAATAAATAACATCATAACTTTGCTGTTTGACGAAATGATAGATTAATAACGACCGAGAATTGGAACAATATTATCAAGATAGTAAAGCATAACCTACAAAGTTAGATCACGACATGAAAAAGATGATAAGAAAGTATTTATTTCCGATTATTTAAGTCTTTATAATTCTTGGTTAGACGCACAAGATATGTTAAAAATAACACAAAATATAAGTACAACGCAATATTTAGGAGTGTAATCACGAGACGCACGCGGCAAGCGGCACGCTCGCTCGTCGAACGACCAACTTTTTCACAACATCAATAACCGTAAAATTCGATTATCGTATACGCGTGCACCGAAACGAAAACGACAGTTGCTTAAACCGATATTGCAGTTTAACCCGATGCGAGCGCTTGGGACCTAAAAAGACAAACAGTTTTATTTGCATTTTTTTACATAATGTCACTTTGTATAATTTTATTATTTTTACACTTACATCACATACTTGGCATCCGTTACATTTTTGTAAAACTTCAATAGACGGATAAAAAAATTCTAATTAGATACATTTACGTAAGCAAGTTAAATACAATTTACTTTTTAGTTTACAATTTAGTATACAAGCAATCCTCCTCGCTTCGTTTCTAAATTGTGTGATTGTGTTTATTTTGGTTAGAACCGAAAGACCGAATACTAATCGTTATAACATTAACTGTAAAAATAGCATTCTTTAATATGAACACTTAACTAACATACTAACAATAGTACATTAAAGGCACATTAATCAATTTCAAAAGTATATATTATAATCAGACTGATAATTTCCATAGAGACTTAAGCTTACTTGACATTTGACCGTGATAGAAGATGCTTCATCAAAACTGATAGAAGCTAAGATTTATATTTTTGTATTAATATTTGTTATTTTATGATGTCACTGTGACTACTTTCATTTAATTCCTTTCAATTTAAATATTACTTTTGACTTATTCCTCATAATACAATTACAATATTAATATATTGTATTTAATTTATACTTAGTTTTGGATTATGTTAAGTTATATCAGTTTCAATTTTTTCTGTTCCGTACAATGTTATATATTTTAATGGCATATGCTTACATGTAGATATTGTCTTGTGCCTGCCTTTTTTCCTACCATTGCTTTATCATTTTAAACAATTAACAAAATATAAATTTATTTATTTGGTAGCCTAAAAATAATGAATTATATACAGTTCAATGAAGAAGAATTGAATTTAGGAAAGTATTATGGCCTTAATCCGTCTGTGGTGCACAACAGAGCGTGGGTTGCCCCTCGTAACTGGGGAATGTGGAAAGGTACGATCGTTAAGAAAGGATAGACGGCCGGCTTCATGTGCCCTCCGAGGCATATAAGCGCGCTCAAAAAGTGTTACCGGTAGTGATCACCCATTCAACTACTGAACCAGCTTGAAGTTGTGTAACTTGGTCAAATACAGATCACAATTTTAAGTGTCACGAATACTCACAATATACAATTACATGGATCAAGGAAACTTATTCGCCATGACAATGATATGCATTATTGTAATTGGGTCACAATATCGTTAGAAAATCCAAAAATCTCGAGTACCTTTTATAGTTAAAATGTATAATGTCCACGAAGATATAACTTTAAAATCATACATAGGCCACAACTTACGCAAGCAGTCGGCCAATGAGCGCTTTTACTATATGTATAAAAATGCACTATATTTATACGGACCTCGAGATAGCATTTAAAATGGAATCATAGACAATCTGATGATCGCCGGCGGAGTTATTCTAATGGTGGAGTTAATAATTAATTATTATCTGTGAGGCGTGATTAATATTAATCATAAAGTTACGGACGGTTCTAGGACTAATTATGAACATCACTCCTACTATACATCCCACTCGAATGCGTAAGAGCCTTCGGGTTGAATGACTACACCATAAAAAGACACGCTGTAGATGAAGTAGATAAATCACCATGTAGATTTAGTAATTGCGTCTGACATTGCGTGATATTCCGTCATTTATAATACTTTTTGCTGATTTCAAATGTCGGGATCTGGAATTCATAAAGTTTACTCGTGTGTTTGATAAATATACTGTGCCTGGTAGTACTACTATGTAGTAAAACTACTAGGCACAATACGTTCTAATATTTAGGAGTGACTACGTATGAATTTAATAATGTAATAACATCAATTTAAAACGTTTTTCTCTTGCTTCTGATTCGTTGTTTGACCTTACATTAGGGACTTTAAACAATCTTCTTTTACATAAGATGTTGTTAATAATTTGTTTTGTTATTAGTTTTACTACTTACTTAAAAGTCTATGTTACTTTTATAATGGTTGATAATGTCTTTCGAATTAAAAACTATATTGTGATCTGTATTTGAAACATTTAACAACAACATTAGGTTAAATGAAATGAACAACACCATAGTCATTACTGCCACAGCCGATGGAATCTCTTAGGAAAAAAATAATGATAGTTTTTTAACCTTCATGAATCTTCATAAGACTGTACTTTTTGTTCCCTGAAAAAGATGCATAGATGTATGAGTGTAGAGTGATGATGGGCTTTGACAGGTTTGTGAGTAAAATCAAGATGGGATTTATTTTCTTACGGTAATCTTTGTCAATGGCATTGATATTTATATATCTAGTGTAACTTTTTACAACTTTTGCATTCTATTGGCTATTAGCGATTAGACCGCCTTTTGCTAACACTGTCTTTATGGTACCCTTTCCTGGTATGCAATAAAAAGTATTGTATTGTGTTTGTCCATTGATAAATTTGTGAAAAGATTAAACTTCACTATTCTAACATGATTGGTAACCACAGACAGGCCAAGTGTTGGTCTGTGTCATAATTTCGCTATATTTTTGCGTTGATTTGTGCCAGAGATCGCGTGAGGCCTGCTGCGCCGTGCCGTGCCTGGCTCTATCGGTGTCCCGTTGTCATGTCTTTGGTCACGTTATCATGTGTCGATTGAATTGCTATAAAACTGTGTTCACGTAGGCATTTCTATTTATTTAATCCATAAATGCCGGAAAATTTCATTACGACTACATATAAATCAATGTAGTAAGTATATAATAAGTAAATAAATATACGACATCACAAACAACCGCGATACGCGAAAAAAATTGATCTGTCACATTAATGTTTGCATTGGTAAGGATTCGAACCCCGACCCCGTGCTCGGCAGGCAGAGTCACCACCAATTGGACCAAGGGTTTGTTAAACGTTCGTTATTTATGTAAGTATATAGATAGTCACAACAGAGTCACTTAAGTAGTCATAGTACATATGCAACACGTCATTGATACGATGAAACAATGGAAGAAATGATGAAACTACTTGTTACCCGGCTCACCTTACTATTGTATATGAGTGGTATTAGAGCTAGCTGGTCATAACTAAGCGATATACGTACTAGGTAGTAAAGCCCACCGATCTCCAGCAGATACTTGGTAACTTTTCCTCATCCGTCAGTCAGCGAGAATGTGAGAAGAAGAAGAGGAATTTAGTTTGAGCTGTAGACATTTCGTAAAATATTTTTTTCATATCTATGCGTAATTAAACGTCGTCTGGTAAGGTATAGTGACATTAGGTTGCCTTTACGATTATTTGATACGTCTACAGTAATAAAAATAACTGCATACATGGCCTCATAGTTAATGATGGTGGAGAAGAATTGATTGATTATGCTAGTGGCATTGTCATTAGTTTTTTTCATAATGATTTACAATGAATTGTGCGTGGTGGTATTGCGTGACGGAAGCGATGGTTCGTGCCTGGCTCGGACCGGTGTCCCGCGCCTGTCTACCGTATAATGTCTACTTGTCACTATTCAGTTGGATGTTTAGAAAGTTGTGCTCTATCTTTTAGGACTTAGAAATGACATTTAATCATTTAAGCGTTGCTGGTAAAAGTTTATCATGACTAAGTTCTTATTAATCTGTATTAGTTATCATTAGTTCGATCATAATGTCAAATTTAGTTAATTTAGGTTAGTTATTGTCGGTCCGGATCAAGATCCTCGGTTAAATTTTTCTTGCATACTCAATACTGGCCAGTAATCAGTCTATGGACCATAACAGACTTGTCCAACTTTCATTTCAGTTGAAAAACCATTAAATCGTATCAACATTATGGTTACACGACGTGAATCGCTCTTACTAATTGTCCCACTGCTTTATTCGGGATTCCTATTAAAAAGAGAGAAGCTGTAGACCGCTACGCTGGGTCGGCACGGATTCGCAAATTTCACACATTTTTGAGATAATAATCAATTAAACCATTCCGGTATAAATATTTTTAACACGTACATAATTTGAAAAATTAGTGTTGCGTGCAGGATTGCGGTGGAATTATGTGATCCCTATTGTTCTTATTTCTTCCAACAGAAATCCCACGATGATGTCTGTATATACCTTTCAATGTTTAGTATTAGTATTATACAATACTTATATTGATTAAAGCTGTGTAAGATAACTCTACTATTTTTAATGTAATTTTTATTAAAATAGATGGAAATAATCAGCTCAGCAACAATCAACAGGATGGTTGTTCAGTAGAGCATATCACACGTAAGCGAATGTTTTTATAGCTAACATTAACTCCCTTGCAGATTTTACTGTAGATACACAGACAGCTTCGTTATTCCCTGCGTCTTCTTTGAGGGCGTAGGTAAGCACATGCTCAGTTTTGCTGCAACAACGCGTGTTATTATCAAATTATTTCACCATTAAATTCAATGTGGCGAGATAACATTTTCAAAATATGTTAAAATTGTTGGTGCATCCGTTACTAATCATGAAATTCTGAGCAATTTAAGTGATTAAGTATTCATGTGATAGTACAGATTTTTTATCAAGTCTTTGATTAATAAATATATATCCTATATGTAATATTCAAGTTACAAGTAAAAAGTTCATGAATGTTTTCAGATTATCCCGTACAGATATACAGCGAGACAAAAAATAAGAACATAGGGACGATGAACAGCGTCCGGTAGATTATCTAGTTTTTCATATATAGAATCTGCAGTTCTAATTCTCGAATCTTTTTTGAAGCATGACTTTTTTATTAATACGAGCAACTACGAGTACAATCACTAAAATATGAAGCTGATATTAATAATACATGCCATAATTATGACATACGTAATTTACATGACGGGCATTCTTATCCGTTTTTGTGTTGTATCGAAAAATTAAAAAATACTGAGATAGCGGAAAGTTCTCGTTCAACAGTGCAATTCCGTGCGCGCATATAGTATGTGCGGATTGTTGATCGTCAATATCCCTTGTTTCAATGATTGAGGCATTTGTATTTGTTTTTCAGAAATTCACAGGTTTATTTTATTTTTTTGTATACAATGTAACATTTAAATATTATTACAATTTTTTTATCAATAACTATACAATAAAAAATCATACGAATAGGTCTCTCCTAGGGACTTGTATTTTTACGTTATGAAATATTTTAAAGTATCTATAACATAAAAAGTTATTCGTGAGTAATTAACAGTACCAAAATCAGTGTGACCCTTAAATTTGGAATCATCACAAACTTATAAGTACAGAAATTGTATGATATTTCAACAAATGATGGTCTTGGCCAATGGGATCGCGTAAAAAGCACTAACTTATTTGCATTTGCTTTAACAGGAAAATAATGCCACTTCATTCGGTGTGATCACTCACCCTTAGAGTGTTATTTGAAACCAAACTGAGCGCACCTTTGTTTGGTTTTAAATTATGTAGTGTGTAGATTTTTTTGGCTTAGAAATGGTGTAATGTGTCAAAAAAAAATAACGTACATCAGTTACCCAATAAAGAAATCTTAAAACAAATCCTATTTATTAACGTAATATATCAACAAACAAAAACCTTTAAATAAACCACTACAACAATGAAATAACAATGATAGTACATTATGAACATCAGCAAACAAATTACATAAAATTACGTTACATTTTCAATGTCATGAGATAATATTTTTTCCTTATTCCATAACTAGAGCAATCTAACGTGAAGTTATTTGAAAAATAACCAAGTTGAATTAAATTTAAAGCAATAGTTAAATTGAAAACGGTAATTAAAATTTGTTCTATTTCGATTTCTGAGTGCGAATTTCTTGTAGGAAATAATATGAAACGTATGTTCGAGTGGCAGGGGCGGATCGTGTGTGCACTGCGCAGCGATTAAAATTCAAAGCCTGTGGAAACGTAATTACTCTAGCGTCTGGTCCAAGTTACGCCAACTTTTATCGCGGCAATTACGGTTGATGTTTTTTACTTCTCGTCATCATACGCCTCATTCGAAAAACTGTATTGGCACCGTTTTAATTGTAACAATTTATGTAATAGGGACAGTTTGTATCCCAGTGAATTGGTCTGCTTCTTTTCAATTTTTATGTCGTACCCCTGGCTGAATTGGTTTATGTTTCGACATTAAATTTAAGCTCAATTAAGACCATAATCTGTTCTATACTGCCGAGGGAAATCTTATAAATCTGTGGTAAAATTACTCGTAATTATTAAAAGCGGTAATTAAAGTTTCCGCTACTTCGGTTTCAAAGAGCAGATTACTTGAGGAAACAATAAGGAACGAACGCTGTAGTAGCAGAGACGGAACATTAAGGCTCATACACTCCGCAGCGATAAAAATCTAAGTCTAGAAATACCTGACTGTAGAAATGTGTTCAGCGGGACCATTTACTCCAATAAAATATTATAGAAGTTTATAAACAAAAATGCAACATGTTTTTTTTATATAAGAAAATAACAACCATAAGCTAATGCGATAATAAGCGAAATGGACCACCTCCAACAACGGACGAGGCTATGGCGACCAGTCTCGCCTGTTGGAGATCGTTGGAATCTATGTATTTCAGCCAGTTTTATCTCCACGGAACTCGTGCGTGGTGTACTCGTAGTTATTTTTATCTGCCTAGCTAGTGAAAATCTTTTTCCTAGCATCAATTAAATGCTTTTACGTGTTTCGCTTGCAGTGCCCGAAAACCAGTAATAAAAATCTGGCTTCGATCTTGGCCGGCAATGTGTTAATGATAATTTTGCTGTAGCGGACAAGCATCGGCGGCGGTGACCAATTGCAGTGGTCTATCTGTTCGTTTTGACAAAAAGAATCCTACAGAATATACATTTAGATAATCTTCTACAGCAGCAGCGAGAGATGGTCTCACGCACTATATAAAAATAAAAAATGCAGGATTAAAAATATCTGACTTCAGAATCCACAAAAATATTCTTGCTCAAACGTTGGAAGTCTTTGGAACAACAGTAACTTTGTTGTTTTGTAAAATACAAAATAAATAAATTAACCTTATTAGTACAAACAACTAAATATGATAACAACTATTTTACATAAAAAATGTAGAAAAATTAAGGGGGTGACACGGTGTATGCTGGAAATAAACAAGATCTTAGAGAGGAATAAGGAAGGATTACACATTTCTATATTTAAATTTGGTTTTCTTTCCTCTAAAGAGCTGTACGCGTTTACTCGTATACAAAGTCATGTTGGTTATTAATATTACCAATGATGTCAATTCACAAATTTTTTCGTTGTAATTAAAATAACAGGCATGCGTAAATGAAACCTTATACCAAACAATGGGAAAATTTCTATTGTAACGCAATGTAATATTATTTACTTATCTCCAATTATGATATTACATCATAACATTGAGATAAGTTATCGGTGAGACAGTCGTTTAGTATTTTTTTCATAAAAATTAGTATACCAAACTAGAAGACTTATTTTGTATGATACATATTGTATCATATTTTAGACCTTATCGAAGTAGAAAATAATAGTTAGTTATATTTTTATATTACGTTATGGTTTCATATATCCAGTAAAATTTTTACTGATTGAACTATAATTACGAATGAAAGATATTCTTCTCTTAATTTGTAACATTACACATAGTAATATGCTTGTATTACATATTGCCATTTCTGGAAAACATCGGGTACTGTAAAACTAAGCTGCAAGCGGCCGCATGTCAAAATTATTTTTAAGTTATTAATATTATTACTGGTATCATTATGTTTCCGTGAAGTCTGCCTGGCTAACTACCTTCCTTCTACTCGAGTCAGCCGCCAAACGAGTCGTTGTGTTCCGGGTGAGGATTTCAGAGGCAGTTAATTTTTTCTTTCTTCTTTTTCCTTGGGCGACAACGCATTAGTGATTCCTTTGGTGTACAAATATATATGTATTATCGAAAGCATTAATTAAAATTCTGGAATTTCTTCTATATGATAAAATGCGAATGTAAAAAGCAATATAGAAAGAATGTTACAAAGAGTTCTATAACGAGGTATGTGAGTGCCTGCATCCCGCAATTGAAATTTAAAGGCCATATCAAACAAGAATGTAATCGCTCCAGCGTTTAGCCAATTTTATCAGCTAATAAAGGTCGGTCAGCCTTTTAATTACTTATGTGTTTTAGCGGCTCTCCCGCTAGTGTAATAACAACTGTACCTATACAACATTTTTATTTCATCAGTATATTAAAATAAATATATTTTAATATAATAAACTGTAGTAATCAAGTTATAGCAATTTTTATTAAATATAAAGTGTACATAAACATTTATGCCGTCTCACCATTTATCATACGTTAAAGTCCACAGGGGAACATACATAGGCTTCTCTAAATTGACATCAATCTGACTGATTACAAACATTCTCATTTTAATTTAACGCTTGGAATTCTCATAATATTTTATTACCAATATTTTATTTATTATTAGATGAACAACAAAAAAATAAATCGTTTATGTCAGAAATAACAGATTACGTGTGGTTGTTCTCCAACATAGATAATATTTAAATTCGCGAAAATATAATTCAATTTCAGCATGTCGTCCCTGACTTTTATTGGTGTAATTACGCTCCACATTTTTCGTGCAGAATCATTATAATATATGACTTAAAAACCGGCTACAACGTTTACTAAGGTCTTGTTATTATTAAAGATGAAGCTGTAATAGGCCTGGATTTGAATCTTGCATGTTATTATATTGTTTCAAAGATAACGTATTAGTAATTAATATCACTAGTTTCGGCGAAGGAAAACTTCATAAGGAAATCTGTGTACCTAACAGGTACGTATAATGTTCTCAAAGGTGAGTTAAGTTTGATAGTCTAGGTACATAGTACCAGCGCGTCGGACTATTTATGGGTTGTCATAATGGAGAGGCTTAAGGATTTGAATCGTATCCACATAGTATAAAACGTGGACACTGCGGTCAATAACAAACCTCCAAAAATTTACAATCCTTCTTAACGTTACTGATCAATGTACAAATAATAATTGAATATTTTGTACTTTCAAAACTACACATTTGATCAAAAATAAAATCCAGTACTACATTGGTCATGTTGAATATGTCGTAAAAGTCATTTGAACAACGTGAGAAGACAGATTTTTATAAATATTTTCATTACCACTTTATTTATAGTATAATAAGTCTATTAAAGACATAAAAAAGTAAGTTTTTAATAATATGTTATTATTTCTCAAAAAACATTAGTCCGTGGTTTGGAGGTACTCGTAGTATATGAGTGTTTTGGAATAATAATTGCGAAGTCTTGTTTGATATCGTCTCAGGTGTTTTTGCGGCGCAATCAGCAGTAAAAAGAAACCGAACTTCCGGAGAATTCATACTTGCAGTTTCTTAATAACACCTGTTTCTGTAGAAACTAGCGTCGAGCAAGGTTAAAATTTACATTAAATTTCACATTTTATCTGGGTACTACCGTACTAATAGGGCCGCATTTAGTCGATTGTTAGGCTGGAACATAAGCATAATCATATTTTTTCTCCCAAATACCCTGTAATTTATGTTATGATTTTATACAGTATAATTTAACTTGAATAAGCATATACGAAAGGAAATTTGTTTTTACAGTGACTGTATGTGATCGTCTTTATTTATGATGCCTTTTAAATACGACGTAAAATTGAACGTCTTGAAGTGACCATGTCCATTGGCGTCGTTGTGTGGCTATATTTGGTGAGCTCGAGCTATTTACTATCGGTTGCTTGAACAAACATATTATCATCAATTATGTCTTAGAAAGGTGATGAGATACGGGGAGCTAACTCCATTCTGTAGCATGCATTACGTTAAATAAACGGATATTTTTTTTTGTTTAAAAAGTGAGCATTCGTCTTTAGCAAATCTAGAAAGAATAGTCGAAGAATTAAATTACCACCAGTCTCGTTTCTAACACGCTTCGCTTGTAATTTATTGTGGTCGAGTTCGTGGAGCTAAAGAGTTAAATCTGTTTCACATTTCAATAATTTGTCTGAATTAACGTGACATTAAAAATACTGTACTTAAAAATCGTGTAACTTTAGCTCTTTGCATGTTACAGAAATATATTCAGATCATAAAACAAATAGTCTCCGAATTTGTAACATTGAAGGAGGAGAATATAATCGAAGCCATTTAAAACTATTTTAATTATCTACTTCTCATTCATTTGACATAAGTAATGCATTCAGGCAACTAAATACTCAATAAATTCAATACCTACATTTTTTTTTCATAAAACGATCGTATTGTTGGCAATCCTGCAATGTCTATTCTGAGACAACAACCTTTAGTGATATTTCTTTTTTGTAATAGACCTTTTTAGACATTTCTATTTTTATATTGCTCCGTAGTTGGCATTCTAAAAGTCATTTTAAAAACATTTCTACAACTTTAAATTAAATAGACATATGCAAATTATCATAAAGAGAATCATCTTTACATAACAAAATGTGACTGGTGACCAAGCGTTCAGCGTTTATTTAACATGTCGTGTTATGAATCACATTTTAAAATATTGTCACGAGTTCAATTGTGTAACAAAAACACACTGTTGGGTTTTGTTTTAATTTCTGAACATAAAAGGGAACGAAATAATTGTTGTAAAATGTGTGTCGAATCAGCAAAAAGTCGTTTGTGTAACCGTCGTCTTACGTGGTACGGTCATTGGCGATTTCATAGCGAGCACGGCAGCTCACGCTCTGCAAATCAACCGATATCGGTGCCTGATATTGTATAATACGCGAATTACTGCCTAGTTTATTATAAATCCTTCAACGTACCTTTAACGATTAAATAGCACGCGCTCGTACTCGTGAATGATAGAATTTCAAAGCTTGTGCATTTACCGCCCGCTTAATCTAGGTCTTTGAACGATAATTCATATTCATAGTTGCCTTTTATTCAAAAATTAAAGGTAGATAGAGAGGAGAGAATCGTTCGAAGTAAATACGATTACTAACTTTGAATAGCACCCTAAACGTCAAAAGATAATCTACAAAATGCGGAATTTTCTATACATATGTTCCCAATTATTTCAAAACTTTTTCAAGAAATTATATTAGAAAAAAATATTTACAATTAAGTACCTACATACTGAATTATTACCATACACTCAACTCCAGGCCTGTAATTCTTTTTTGTGTTAACATTGACAATAGCCGATAGTTAAATCTTAAGTTGAACAATAACAATAACAACCTTAATAATATTACTACATAGAGAAGCGAAGTAATTCGTAGTTAACGGTTGAGCGGACGTGTATTAAAACGCAAAGCATTCCTAACTTGAGACTAATTGCCCTGTGAAGACCGCTTGGCGTCATTCGTGCAGGTGTACTGTTGCATTAGTCCGACATTCCGTCCGGTAATTCGCCCACTGTTCTCATGACTTCGATATGAATGAATATTGTAATATACAAAGAATTCGCTTAATGTTCATTACAAATAACAATGTTATAATGTTGATGACTTGCTATGACTCTCAACTCATAATATTTTTGTACGTTTTTATAACCACATTATGTACATTATTTGTTTTTGAAACATCAACTTCTATATCCAAACTCAAATCAGACACAGGCTAGATCTAATTTATTTAGCTAGCTGGAAAATGTTATGATTTTCTTCAAATTTTTCGTATATAAAGTCATAAAAACTTTTTATATGTGAATTTTTCAATCTTTTTGTGTATGATTACATAAAAAGATTTTAAAATTGTTTAGATAATTGATTTTGCTTAAATCTACGTGACCAGTTGAGTCATATTTTCCTTTAAGTTATTAAGATGTTTTGGTGGAGGCCACTGGACAAAGTGGGTATAGTTCAAATCTTATGTACTTCTTGAACAAAACTGCCACGATTGTTGCCGATGGATACTCATCACAACCTTTTCCATCGCACTCAGGTGTGCCCCAGGGATCACATCTAGGCCCTATTTTTTATATATTTGTTAATGATATTGGGAGTTGTTTCCGTTATTCTGAGTACTACTTACAAGTATATGCGGATGACACAAAGAATTGAAGGTGTCCAGAAAAGATTTTTATGGCATCTAACCTACTCGCTTAACTTGCCCAAGAGTCAAGTCGTAAGAGCATAGACTCGCCTTCTTTAAAATGCAATTGTTGTTGAATCGAAAACGCATGCTAGACATCGTGTTTCTTTATTAGATTGTTAGTGGCTCTTTAGACGTGCCCTTTCAGCGTTGAATTTTTCGATACCTTATAAGCTGCCAAGAAAATCTAGGTTTCATAATATTTAATGTGGTTCAATATTAAGGCAAAAACGCTCTTCTCAACAGGTTTATAAAAGAATTCAACGAAGCTGCAAAAATATATCAGATAAACCTCTTTTCAGACAGTATCTACAAATTTAAAAAAGACATTATTAAAATCTATATGTGAATAATGACCTCTTCCTAATGTATGCCAATTGTTTATTTATGTTAATTCTGAATTGAATTTTTGAATTTTTTATTTACTATCTAATTATTAATTAATATGAATGACCTTTTTAAATTAATATCTATTATGTTTAAGTAATCATTAATTTTAATTATAATTTTAATTTTGTTAAAATAATGTGTATCGACTCGATTTAGTGCTATTATTTAAACTCAAAATTATTATGGCTACTTGCATCTATTCTATTATATATTCTTCTTTTAAAAAAAAACTCCTATATTAATTAATTTATTAGTATCACTGTACTGTACGCGCTCTTTGTAACTATTATCGTCTTGATGCACTTAGATGTATTACTGTTAATTATGACATTTTATGTAGCAGTAGTGTACAGTATGTTGGTGATTCAATAAAAAATAAATAAAATAAAGTAAAGCTAACACTAGACTATATAAATATATATTATTATAATCTCTTGATGGTATGATGAGGCAACCAATTAAATGGACCTTGAAATCGAACCTCACGATACTTTCAAGATAAATTTTTTACTACTAAGTGCTGACGTTATTCTCATGACCTACATAATAATCACGTTCGTAGGTATGTTCGTTGTAGTCAGGTAAGACAATAGGCGTGATGTAATGGAGTCTCTTGTGATTGGTTTGTTTAGGGAAACTATCTGGCCGCTTTGCGGGATTAATACTGTCCGTCGATGATTTAAATTCAATGGCATGGAGTAACGAGGTGATTAATGTTATTGACTAAAACATTTTTTTTCAATCGATATGGAAATAGCAAATACACATAAAACACTAACCCTACCTCGAGTCGCAGGCGGCATGAATGAACACACACAAACTGGAAATTACAGATTAAGATGCGGATGTCTGTCCTGGTCCGGCATTAAACTCGGGACTGCTGCCCGCTAAGGGCACGATCACTGAAATACAGGGGCTTCTACATATAAAACTAGAACCTAATTAAAGGTCGATCGTATGTTGCTACTGCAGAGATCAAATGGAACACCTCATTGGTGAACATTGCTTGCCTTAAGTTATCTGATGGCAACATAAGCTTTTTTAAAGCAATTAGAGTAGCAAAAAAAATTGTATCAATCAAATCAAATTCGTATCGAGGCGAGGTAAGGTAAAACATTGCCTAGTGTTTTGGATGTATGTAATCGTGAGGGGTAGAGGAAGTTTATTTTTATGCTGATAGCTGACAAACAAATGACAAACGTACGCGCCAGCTGATGGTAAGTGGTCAGCGCCGCCGAAAAAGCATAACTGACTCGTAGATAAAAAAGAAGAAGGAACTTCTATATATATGTGTAAATATAATTGATATAAATATATGCGAACGTGTACTAAGCGAGGTCGTGTGTGTGGGTATAACGTAAACAAATTTTTCGCTGAACATTTAGAGTGGCCAGAGGAGTCACGAGCTTGCTTGTGTAAATAAGATATAAAACAAGGGCAGATACAAGTATTTGTATATGTTCTAAAAAGGGACCTTCTGAAAATAAATATTTTTAAATTCTTTAATAGTAAAATTATAAATTAATATTTTTATTTAAGTGCTACCTTTCAAATTCAGTTTTCCCACGAACAAATTTTTTACTAAATCATTTTTACTGAGTAATCTTTTCAATTTTCCTGCATCTAAAACGTTAGCTAAGTATCGATAATTTGAAATGGAATCGCAAGTTTTACTCTGATACAGCCTTGACCAAAAGTATTAGGCACCCCCAATAAAGTTACTGCACATCTGTGCTAGGTGAACAACGAGTAATATTCTTTTTTTAAAGGATTACCGGTATAATGACACGCTATTTAAAACAAATGGGCCGCATATTTGGTGGTCATAAAACATGTGGTGCATCAATAATAAAATATTCGTTTTTTCTTGGTCGTTTATTTGTAATATTCGGTCAGTCTGCATTTGGAAATTATAGTGTAAAGATCGTACATTTGTGGTTTCGTGATTAAATTGAAAAAATACTGAACTAAAAATGCCAAAACAATACGAAATTAGTTTCGAAAATCGTGTGAGAATCCAGGTTTTACACGAGCAAGGAAAGTCGCAAAAAGAAATTGCGAACTTAGTAAAATGTTCGCGATGCGCAGTACAATCCGCTATCAAACGGTTTGCGGAGACCGGCACTCACGCAAATACACCAAAAACCGGCAGAAAACGAGTTACTACAAGCCGTGAGGACAGGAAACTTATCCGTGAGTCTTTGAAAGACAGAAAAAAAACTTCTTCGGAGCTAGCTGCGTCTTTAACTGAAGAGTCCGGAAAGCCGATCAGCGCTCGAACGGCTAGAAGGCGGCTAGTAGAAGCAGGCTTAAAGGGCTGCAAAGCCAGGAAGAAACCGTGGCTTTCAGAAGCGAACAAAAAAAACGGCTTGATTGGGCTCTGAGACACCAACATTTGACAGAGACGGATTGGTTTAACGTTCTCTGGTCTGACGAATCCAACTTCGAGGTTAGTTTTATTAATTATTTTATTACACAATTACAATGATAAATTTTGTAGTACTCTTCAAATTAAAATGGTATAAACTTTTTTAATGTGTGCTATTTTTTTGTACTTTACAGGTATTTGGAACGCCAGGTGTGACGTTTGTGAGGCGACGGAAAGGCGAAGAATATCACCCAGATTGTGTAGTGCCGACCATAAAACACGGCGGAGGCAGCATTATGATTTGGGGCTGCATGGCTGCGGATGGTGTCGGCGAAATGTTCATATGCGAAGGTCGTATGAATAGTGAAAAGTACATTAATGTACTAGAAACAGCATTAGTGCCTTCAATTTCAAGAATTTTTGGCGACACAAATTCAAATGGCGTTTTATTCCAGCAAGATAATGCGCCTTGCCATAAATCAGCGACCACGATGCGTTGGTTTGTTGATAACAGTATTGACTTGTTGAATTGGCCTGCCCAGTCTCCGGATTTGAATCCAATAGAGCATTTATGGGGTGTTTTAAAACGCAAAATCAAAGAGCACAGCATAACATCCAAAGCTACATTAAAAAACGCGTTGGTACAAGAATGGGATGCAATATCCCCAGACGTGTGCCTTAAACTTGTACGCAGCATGCCTCAGAGAGTTGCTGCTGTAATAAAAGCCAAGGGTGGTCCAACAAAATATTAGTTTTTTTAATATTTATTAAGGAAATAAAATTATGAAACAACCAAAACTAGTTTTATTTTTTTTATACCCGAAATATGCAGCAAGTTGTAGGGTGCCTTATACTTTTGGCCAAGGCTGTATTGTATTTTGTCATACTTTATAGTGTATTTCACGGCACTTAATTATATCACGAACTTTCTATGCCCTAGATAGTAAAGTATATATATATCGTTTTATTAGGAAATTATCACTTGTACAAATAACATTTATTTGCAAGAAAACTTGTCCCTTATGTGTATTAACAGTAATATGACCCACCTAAAACAGCTGTTTGTAGACAAATACGTATACTCAAAAAATGCAGGTTTCTCAGTGTGTTCTGTCCCTATAATTTTATAACCAGCAGTTTCAATGCTACCCGGATTTCTCTCTTCAACGACCTTTCTGTAGCCCAGTTGCTGGGCCTGCCTTACCCGTCCAGCGAGGCGATTCTGAACAGGGCAGACATTTATGTGACAAATAATTTGCTTCCTGAGACGTGGGTACTTATATTGGTTATTTCACTGGCAACACGTACATAGTACTATATTTCGATGAATGCAGAGATGGTAAATTCTTCAAAGGCATTAATGCAAAATTTTTGGTAACATATGACACAAGCGCTCTTCTCTTTCTATTCTCTAGTTCCATAAATAAAATCACAAGCTTACATTATGATTCATCAAAGGTTCAACCCACGTATACGGAATTTACCATTTTGGCCTTGTTTGCCACATTTTTTATCACATCTTCTAAGAACTGAATTTCGAAGAACATGGGGTATGTTCAAAGTGATGCTAAGGGATGGATACTTTCTGATCCTTGAAAATAACTTGTAATTATAATAGCGTCGATGATGCCTTTAGTATTAAGAACGTGTGACCACACTATCAGGTGGTAAGTCTGCTCAATGGTCGGCTATTTACAAAAAAGGGAGAGCGAAATGGGAACCAGCCTATTTAAACAAATTCGTACCAATGATTAACTATTACTCCACGCACATTCTAAAGTAGTGAGTCTAGAATCGTGCAGAACAGCACTTTTTCTGCGATGGCGACAAATACATTTTAGAAACATCAGATGGATAATATTTTGTCGAGGGAAATCCTATAAGGCATTTTCTTTTAAGGAATAAATATATATTTATTAATGTTTTTGTCTAATTTCATGGCGCACTTGCATCTCCAGACTCATTTGCGTTTCCAGTTTGTAACAAAATAAGTACAACAAGATTGCGAATGACCACCGGCGTGAGAGTTACTTGCCACTTGACTAAACATCGGTGCTGATGGGACCGGTTTGTGGCCACATACCCGCAGCTTAACACCACTAGCAGCCGTTATGTTGCTAAGTTGTTTACAGAGTATATACTGTTTTCCAACTAAACCAGAAATAGATATTGTTTTTTACGCCCTGTCAAAATGTTGTTTGTGGCTTTTGGAACTAGTCTGGTATAACATCTGTAATAAAAGTAAACTATGGTTTTAAGAGCTAGTCAGCTTAGCTACTGGTAATAGTCCTAGAATTGTATAGTTTATTTTGCAATGTTACTTCGGAAAAGTTGTGTGCAGATTTCGAAATCGGACCAGAAATTAACTTAGTAGGCTAAAGTAACCACCAGGCCAGGTTACAGTATTTCGTAATATCAACTTACATTGAAATAATCTACATAATATTGTATTGGTAATCGGATCACATACTAATTATGTGGGCCATATTTCAAACCATTAGCCTACGTTACTGTACATTGTATTATGAACTAAATAAATACTAATTATTATTCGTTAACAAAACGCTCTCTAATTAAAACATTAATACTATAATGATATTTACATAATGAACTTGTGAAGATAACTTATCTTAAACGAGTATAGCGGAATACATTAAATATTATTCACGAGATTAAGATTAACACTTCATTAAATCTGATGAGGAAACTAAAACAACTTTTTTCTTTTACTTTATGTAGCACCTTCAAGACGACATTATCTTAATTATAAGAGCTTAAAAGAAAAAAACGGTTAAGAGTGTCATGTAAAACGGGTATATTTCCTTGATTAATTTTGCCCGTTAGTTGAGTGATTTTCAATCATAATACTATAATATAAATAAAGTTCTTTGTGCATTGAAAATGACGTTTCAATATCTAGTGAATATAAATCACACGCTTGACTCCTGTCGCATTTACAATAACATAATTTTATCGATAAATTATTATTTTTCAGTACTATCGGTTTTTTATTATTATGACAATTATGATCTGACATTACGATGAAATAAACTGAGTAAATAGACGTTTACACACTCATACAGTCGCAATATGATTTCGGGGAACCCATCAGATGTTGACGTAAACAATTAGAACATCACAAAAGAAGACCCGAGAACAACCATTTATTTGATTATATTTGTAATCATTGTGATATAAAAAATATATTATATCTTGCCCAGCTGTTGTTTGTATATATTGTGGTATGACCGGGTCGGGTAATTGCACTTGAAGATGGAAGGATCATTGATTAATTGGACCACCTAAACACAATCACATTTGTTGTTCCTTAGAATTAATCATCGGCAAGCACTATCATAAGAGCACTTACTTAATCATAAATGCGAAGTCATGCATACAATCATTAATAATGTAGATTTTATTTCATTACTATAATACCCGTAGTTTATTAGTCCTTTCCACTATACTACTAGATTATTTGTCTCGCTTTAAGCTAGAATCAAGAAGACGTCGCACTTTTGTTTTCATCAAAACTTATAACCTTAACTATTAATGTTGACTTTTTATATTCGTAGTCAACAAAATGTCAAAACAATGTTTGACAAGACAGTCATTAGATATTTTAATACATACATAGTTAAAATAATAATGGGCTTACCCGTTTAAGGAAACAGCTGTCTGAAAAGCAAGGGTTCGTGGTCAGTGCGTCAATGATACCTTTATAACATGATCTATGGACGGCAGTAACCACTTACGATCAGGTGGCCTGTCTGCTCTTTTGGGAATTTACTTGCTATTGGAATTTTGTTTGGTTAGTTTACCTCACTGGAATCGGATGGTCTTTCAGTTGAAAAGTAGGTACTGCACGCTTTTTTCAGTAGCGCGCATAAGTAAGTTATAACTGATAGTCAAGATGTAAATTAAATTGTCAAGCATTACCTTATTCTATGTAAAAAAAAAATTACAAACAACTTTGAGTTGACAATTTCATGTGCTAAGTTGATAAAACAACTAAGATAACGCAAACTCTAGCAAAAGGTGTCAATTGGCATCACGTGCGTTCCAGTAAAGCAATGCGAGAAAAGTAAACAGATTTCTCTGCTTTTACAACTATGTAACTGTTTCATTTATATAACTTTTGTTTTTATTAATAGCATACTCTTTATCATACATTATCGAATATTATCTTAATAAGCTGATTACATTTTTGTTAATGTAGCTGGGTGTATTTGTTTTGTTGATAAAAAGGATTGTTAAAGCTTTGTTAGGTTTTAAAAAAAAACTACGCTGCATAGTATACTTATAGTAGTTTAAAAACAAAAGCTTTATAATCAAAATATTTATATCACACTCACCCGTACATTATAGACTTGAAAAATGTAATATAGACTTATTACACATATACATATAGCCATATTTAATAAATTAAGTTGTTCAATACAAGTTGAGGACCCGATACGAACTGCTGCTAAATAATTGTCAGGATTTTTCATTTTTAAAAAACTTTACCAATAACTCCTATGGGTAAAAATTTGTAAAATACATTTTCTCATTCAATCAAAATTCGAAAACCTTATTGCAGTAAGAAGTATTTTTGATACTATATAAGACACGCTAGTTTCGTCGATCTCACTGGCATTAGCCTGTTAACGCGGCAGATGAGAAAAATACACTCCGGCCCCAGTAGCCTCCACACCAACTTTAATTTTTCCCGGTTTTACCTCCGAACCTTATAGTGATCTCGACACAACTGCAAGTATATATAAAATACTATTTAATTAATTATACTTAAAAGCATTATGAAATAGTTGGGGCTATTTGGATATGTTAAAGAGTAAATTAATGTTGGGACTGAACTATAGTACCACGGGTAAGCTGTGATTAATCGCAGTGTTGTTAGCCACCGCCCTTTACCATTAAGCCGAGTTTCCCAGCTTTTAGAGGCTTTAATGTCCTACGTAGTGGAATAATGAGCCCGTGAGATGTGTCAAAAACTTAAAGCTTATTTATTATGTAGAAATGATGTCAGGTTAAGTCAAAAATTATCATCATCTACATATAAAATCTATAGTTTTTGGTATTTCCAGCAATCAAGGTCTGAAAATCATGGATAAATGAGTACCAACAGTGATATAATTCTCCCAATTGTAAAGAATTATTTTTCCTATGTCTTTAATTCAGGAAAAAGGGAAAAATATTAGTAATCTTATTACTCAAAATAGTTTTCAGCTGATAATGTGTAGAAACTTGTATGGTTTGATATGCAAAAGGGCTATAAATCCGTTATAATACTGTAAAATATAAAGTACGTTCTTAGCATGTCCTAATAATTACTCTATCCTCATACCAAGGTATAAACTGAAAGCAACCAAAAAACTCCACTGAATTATGCACGATTACGAACCTAATAAAAGTTTAACGAGTCAACTTAGCAGGGTCGAACGAAAAACACCAGTTTTAATGGTAACCTCGTAGAGACGGATTACGCGACGAATGATTAAATAGGATCTCGTAATTCGTAAATTCAAGTCACGTAAGGCCGTACCGCGTAATAAGCGGCATGAATACTGATAATATGCTTTTAATAATAAAATCTCGTGTTTCGCTGATTCAATACACCGGTATTCGTATGAGACATACGCTCAATGTTTCACAACATCATATTAGAATTCCCTGTCTCGGATGGGAAAGACATACACGATGAGAAACATTGACTGTCATAGAAACGGCAAGGATTTTCAAATTATATATTGGGCCCTTAGCCCGGCAGATACTCTAGTGAGCTAGAGTCACCGCACCGATTCAATATTGTTACCTCTCCCACTCTCCCCATTAGAATAGTTGCCTTACTCCTGCAGGAATAATTTACCCATCATCACGATGATGCGCCCGGAATCTCTTTATATGGACCGGATGGTTACCAGGGGAATTTTAGTAGAGAAGAATCCTATAAACCGCTACCTCTCCACAGAGAGGTCGGGTATATCTTAAGGATTTTACCCTGATAACAAAGAGACATTAAAACAACAAACATGCTTCCATTGATGGAAACTTATTCTCTGACACAAGGAAGAGCATGTGTACTTTTTATTCTGATATAAGAAATGTGTTAGCAATGGTATGAAAATTTTATGGGGCAACATATATTCATGAAATTCTTTGCAACGCGATACTAATATGGTAATCTTATGTTGGTTCTCAAATCGGAGAATTAAATAATTCATAACCCGTATGAAGACTAACGAAAACAATGGAAGTGGTTTTAAAATACTCGTCGAACGGACAATGTGACTCGGATAACACCTAGGGTTACAGGACAATGGCTTCATTAACTGCAACAATAAGAGACCACTTGCGGTAGACTTCCTCTCGTCCTGATGGGGTCGTATCGTTCAAAAATATTTTAATTGAGCTCTTTTGTGGGTCTCCCCTAAGTCAGATCGGTGTGGTTGACTGGTTTTGTTTATAATTACTGCGGGACGACACTATACTGTCGTTAACTATTTGCTTAAATACTTTCTTTTCCTATGAAAATAATGGTTGCACCAAAACTGAGACTATGGTCGTTTATTCTCAATCTATTCCTCTACGTATGTCTCTACTCCTTAAAGCGCTAAACTGTAGGGAAGAATTGAAGACATGACGACTTTTCGTTAACGATTTAGCGCAGCGCCTTGAAACCTTGAGAGCGCATTCAACCTTAGCCAGCTTTGCTGCTCGTAAGACTGTGCTTGTCAAACAAATAATTCAATACCATCAGATCTTTTCCACTGAAAGTCAAACAGGCCTAATCCACAGTAATCCCGATAGTACTCTCAGAGGGTAGTAAGGTACCTAAAAGTGAAATGTACAATGACAATTAAAAATAATAGTAAAATAACTTTACTTGGAACAAATAATACAGAATTATAAAAATACACTTGAAAACGATAATCCTGCCTAAATACGAGTATAAATTATGTTGCGGAGATCAACTCGCTCCATTAAAAAAGCGTTGCAAATGTTTAAAGGCCGGAGTGAACACTTAACTGTCTGCTTGTCTGCCATGTCTTATCATATTAAAATTATATGAAACGTGTGGACACCCCATTAGCAGTCTACTGTAGGCTTTGGGTATCTTTGTACAATCGCAAAGGCCTATAATATACGAGTAACCGTAGCGTAAAGAAAACCATGTTAGTTTTTCAATGTCTATTTTATTAAATTAATATTAATTTACTTTGCAATAATCCGCAAGCACAATGTATGATGGTATATACTTCTATACTTACATAGAAATTCATTGTTATTAAATTATAATAATTATTTTAAACTCTTTTTTTATGTTGCTCTTACATTCGCACGTAATATTCGCGGCGCTTATTTCAAAAACTCGTATTAATGTATTTAAAATTAAATAACTGGCCGCATCTTTAGAATGTTTTCAGCGAGAACATCTTATTGCTGTTGTTTTGTTATCTGAGACATAAGACGTTAACTGGCATCCTGTCGATGTACGGCTAGGTAAGCCCTAGCAAACGATATAAACATGAAATTTTATTACTTGGCTGCGTTCCATGCATACATGTTAAACCAGCCTATTTACAGGGTTGCCGTTGTTAGCAGACTGTGTTTTAGTGTTAGGGTTAGTTCCCACGGGCGCTTTTGGATGCGCATTGCTAAGTATAAAACGACGATTCAAAACCAAACACACGCTTTACAACACATTTCACACATGGACGCTATTTCAAAGTAACTGATACTTTGGTACTTAAACTTTGGCATTAACATAGCTTTTTAACGGAACTTCGGTAAAACCTTTGAATAAATCAAGACTCTTGTACATTGAAATAGAGTCAGTTTTGTAGTATTCTGTTGTTGGTTGTAGGGAGGAGTGTCAAGTTGTTCCGAAAAAAAGCATCGAGTTGACTGACATAAATAAAGCTTTGAACTGCAGTTGAAAATCTTCGCTTAACGGTGAGCATTTTCTCGTAGGCTGCTAAGCGATGGGTTGCATTTGGATCACACGTGTATAGGGGGTATTATTTACAAGCCACCTAAAATATAGAGGACTAGTGGTGTACTCGTAGGCTTAGCACAAGCTGACATAGATATCGGCACGAACTGAGTCAATCCGGCTTTAATAGTGAACAATATTCATCGCTAGAGGCCACTCACGAACAATATTCACGAGGCCTGTTGTTCTGTTCTGCTTCTTTTTTTTCTGTTTCTGTCTAGATTTTACTTGTAATTACCTATGACACGTAATTAGCTACCTTCCGTGTGCGAGTTAAAGGTAATATTTTTAAAATCTGTTTCAAGTATTCTCTATGTTTAAACAAAATATGAAATAGATTTCGTGATATACAAATCACTCTTAAAGCTATTATTGTAAATACGCGCTATCTCTATAGCTAAGATGTAAAAGAGAAAACTATGAATATAAAATTTCTAAACGTAAATAAAAGTGATACTCGTAATATGCCTTTAAAGTCCTATTTAATCGCTTGATTGTATTATTCCTTGAGTGAGTAACAGGAACAATATTTCTATATTCTAGTTGCTACGAAATTAAAATATTTGTATAATTATTTGAAACTACGAAATTGTAGTAGGAATGAAAAATATGATTATACGTGAGAATATACATGAATTTTAATTGTAATTTTATTATTAGTTACCCGAAAAAAAATACAATAATATATTTTTTTTCCAACTCTTTTGTTAAATAATTAATAGTATATAAAATGCATCTGCCAGACAGTTACTGACAAGTAAACATTATGAAAAATGGAGGTAAATATTCATACAAATGTAGTAAAGAATTGGACGAAAGTCGACCTTGTCCTATTTTATTTGTGACGGTAGTAATGAAGTATTCGTTGAGTAGTCGAAGTTTATCGTAGGGTGGTTGTTGACGGATGTTTTTCCGCTCGTTGCAAGGTGATAAATAATAAATAGAGGAAGTTTTATTTTAAAATAATAAAATAAACCAATAAAATTAATTTGCTATCGACCAATATAAAGTTCTTGATGCGTTGTCCGCAGCGTTGCGTTGTACGCAATACGGGTGATCGTTACTAATGGACAAGTGCCAACGCGACTGACTAATGCGACTGCGGTTCAGTCCAAATGTACTGTGTACTAAATACTAGACCTACCCTAATGTAATGTATTGTCAACTCATGGCATGCAAGCTTTTATGTAATCCTAGTCCTACGGATCATTTTATCGCTAAATGATTTTGTACTGTAAGGGTGTAATGAGTTTTCAATTTCATGTGCATAGTTGTTGATGGCAGGGTGGAAGTACCTTTCTTAAAAAACAAGTCTTTGTCTGAATACAAGGTATATTTCACTTTTATGTTATACACTTATCTTTATACGTCTTTTATATATCATAGCGTAATAACGGAAATGAATTTTTAACAATTTTACATTAAAAATTCAATTTGTTATCTTAGATCGCCGATTCAGCCGACAAATGAATTTTATACCAAGGCTGAAATAATTGTTTAAATTTAGAAGAAAGTACATCTCTTAGCCACAGTCATCGAATTAAGGTACTTATACCTCTTTAAAAGGGATTCTATCATTCTTTAAATCCCCTGCTCAAAGTGTCCTGAACCAACAAATATCGAATAGGTAATGAAGCCAACTTGTTCTGCTGCTAATCGCTGGGTACTATAAAATCTAATTTAATATCGGCGGTTTCCGCTATTAGCCTTCTTTATCTCCCTGGTTACCTACCACCCTCCTTCTGGTATCAATCATGAACTGGTTTTAATGTTTAATCAAAATTGTTATACGTTTTGTAAAGTTAATTCCGGTTGGGAGTTGCGCGAAATATCCAAGGAATTAGATCTATACCCGCGGAATTTATGCATAAAATAAAAAATTTTCTGATCGCCTTCTGCACACGAAGGATATAATGGAAAAAACTATTATTAGGGACTTGCGTTGCATTTAAATCCAAATTTTTAAAGACCTTTTCACACATTTTGTCTACCTTATAAAAGTCAAGTAGTGAAAGATAAATGTTCCAGTCATTCCCGATGTGTGGTAAGGACGGTTGAACATTATAAATGTACCGCTGCCAAAAAGACAAATGTGACTGTTTCTCTAAGTTAGTGTAACGCATTGAAACGACACAATGCTATTTATTTTCTAGCATACATCTAAATTCTACTAGCTAATTTTTAAAGTCAAATATCAAAGGATCGATAGTGTACACGCGTTTGTCGTGAGTGCCTGTAGCTTTCGTTGCTTTTATACGCGGTTTGAACAATTGATTTCTGTAAATATGGACGCATGCCAACTCAACTGATAACAATCCTGTTCTGTGCAGCTAGACACTGTTATTTTACTTACGTATTCATGGTAGAACAATAACGTTATAAAAACGAACCACAAATTATTAAACCAAAAGGGCTGCAGTACAGTGGCGTTTTTATTTTGGTTTGTTCAGCCGATCGTGCAACTGAGTAATGGACGAGTGCCAGCACTACTAACAAATGTGTCTGCGTTTTTGCTTCAACAGCGATGCAACGATGTAATAGTTCAATTTCTAGTTGGTTCATCTTAATGCATCTTAGTTCATCGAAGAGAAGAGTATTCATTCATTATATACAATTAGGATAAAATATGAGCAAACAGGTACTTGAGATATATTAATTTGTACAAGTGTACATATTGTATATGTAGTACCAGTGTCATAGTAAACATATATATATATATATATATCCTTTCATACTTATGAAAATTATGATATCTATATATACATATAAATATGTATTGTCATTCAAAAGCACTAAGATGATTAATTTTGCCCATATAGTATAAACAATAAATAAATCCATTTGATTCATTTGTTATCCAAATTAAATTGCTTTAGTTTTTTTTGCAAATAACATAACCTTTAAATTTTGAACGAAAGTTACTTAGATGTACACATTAAGTGCGTTTCATGAGTTGTATCGCTCTCGTGTATGGTTAGTTGAGCCGATTGCTCGATCGTGAATATCGCGATATGTACGTGACTAATGGACAAGTGCCAACGCCACTGACAAATGCGACTGCGTTCTGCTGCCGCAACGCCAAAATATCAAGACTGTATCGCTTAACGGCAATAAAGCGGGTTCTGCCATTTAAAATATTTTATGACTCAATGTAGTACGCTACATACGACGGTTAACTTTTGTTACTAAGGTAAATTTACTAAATTGTTAGGTAAGTATAATACTTGTTACTTAGTTGCTTTCTTAGTCTTCAAAAGCAGTAGTCAGGTTATTTCGCTTTTTGGTAAAGAAAATGGCCTAGTTGCTAAACATAGGGCTCACCTTCCACAACGCGAAAGTGTAAGGGCTTAGACTGTGACGTCAGCCAAGTGCAAATTTGAAGATTGCAAACATTTTTAGGTCATTATTGAGGATTTTCAGTTTTCAGATTTCTTCACTATGTTTTCCTTTACAGAAAATTATTATAATTATCTTTTTACACGCACATCATTTGAAAAAATTGGTGCGTGCTGGATTCAAATTCAATTCTCGCGAGCGGGAGACTGACATACAAACCACTACGTTGTTACTGCTTCTGAATGACGCTTAGTCTTTTTTTTATTTTAAATATGTATATTATTACAACAGAGTATGGATTAAATTAAAAAAGTGATAAGATATTTGTTACTGTTGTACGTTTGTTCTCATTGAGTATCGCGAGAAACCAATCGCTTAATACAAAGAAAGTGAATTGAGGAAACGAATGTTCGCTGGCAGCTTTAAAATGGCGGCTTTGTTTGTGTAGATTTATTTATTCAGCCACCATATTTTTTATATTTGTTTCCTGGCGTTAATGGAACACCTGCGTACTAAACTAAAGATTGTATAGCGCTGTTGGCTTAAAGATCGATGGAAATTTACTAGCAAATATTGATTGATTTTTTTGTTTGTAATATGTTTAAGGTAACAGCTGGAACGTTATGTATTGAAGTGTGTCCGTGTTTGCAATTCTGCAGTAATTAATGCAAATTGTATTGCTTTGTAAGGATAATCGAAAGTCCAAACAATTGTATTTTGAGTTTTTAATTGAACCCAAACAAACGTGCGACTTTTTTAGCGGCCAACTGGCACGCAATCCGCTGCTTACGCAGTTCAAGAGTCTGGAATAGTCGTCACTCTGACACAGTTTCTATTTAATTCAACAAGCAGTAATCGCAATGAACGCTAAATATAATTACACATTGGCATTCGACACACGCCGCCGGCCATCTGACGGCGAACAACGCAACTTCATGTGCATCCAAATAAGCGTCTCATACTCCTATAGCTTACGGATGAGTCTTTAATTTTATGTGTTGAGTAGTAATTCGGCTTAAAACAATGGCGCCTTACGCTGTATCGAATGCAGAGTCGGTCGTTCTGTCGTCTGCTTAACCTGCAGAGAATAGGTAAATGGTATTTTTTGTACAAAAACACAACGCACCGGTTATTAAAATGCTCGTGAATACGTGCGCAGCTTCGTTGATAATGCTGCGTGAGTGCGTACATAAATATATATTATATTCTATATGACACTAAATCTCGTGAATTGGAATTGGGACATAACAATATGTCATATTGAAATTGACTTGTTCAAATAAAGCGTTATATTGTGTCGGAACATCGTCCAATATATCGTACCATCGTAAGCGTTGAATGAACTAACTGGCTATTATGGTAATGTCGGATCATAAATAGTTAGTATATATTTGATGGAGTACAGTAATGTAAACAAAGGGATACCGCTACGAACGCCGCGCGCCGCGCCGCCCCAGCCACAGACCGAGGCGCGACCAGTTTAATAAAGAGATTTGGCACGACTGCACGAGCTTAACGGTATTTGTTTGCAAATAAATGCCTTACTGCATAACTAAAATCTCAATCTATATTGACGCGTGTAACGTTTTATTGGCATACGTGATTAAGTTTCACTTACGACTTAACTTGTAATTTTATATGAAAATAAAAATTTACAGTAATCCCAACTCGCAGGATTCTTACTATTGCGAGTGGAATGGATATATAAAATATATATAATATAATATAGAGAAATAGGTTATTTGGTGGTTAACCTCCAAGGTTATTTAAGCAAATATTAACGTCAACTTTTCGATTTTAAAAAATAAGGCATAATCTCTAAAATTTCCGTTCCGTTTCATAAAATAACATTAAACCGCATAATAACGTAACAGTTATATTAAGTATAGATTAAGTAAATACATTGTATCTGTACCTTGACACTGCCACCGAACCCCTCTACCTTCAATCCGACTTCATTTACATATTCGTTGTCGTATTCTCTAACAAGTCGCGTTCACTCACTGATACCGGCGAGAGATTAAGTTCAGTACATCACGGGAAGCCTTTCAACCTGTATTTCTGTATTTGTTCGTCGCTCTGTCTCTTATATTGCCCTCTTTCTTAGTTCTCTTTGATCTAAATAGCAAATAGATAATAATACTTCGCTACTTTACAAAGATATTAATTTTTGGTTGCGCTTATGGCCTTGGCGCTGACTGGTAGTTCTTGCGTTAGAGGAGATTTAAAATAAATAATTAAAGTTGAGGTAGTCTAGGTCTTTGAACATTCGCTTCCCTCATGGGGGTTCCCAGACCCTGGGTTCGAATCCTGGATGCACCTATAATTTCAAAATTTTGTGAGAATGTGATATTGGCAATTAATTATAAGTTGCGTCAGTGCAAGAAAACATCCTAAAAAAACTTGTATGAGTGAGTTTTCCCTAAGTTTTTCAAAGTTATATAAAATCTGGCAGCCCGCATTAAAACCGTCTCAATGTGAAAGGAGATCCGAGCCCAAAATTTGGACACTTATGAATTCTAAGTAGTAGGTATGTAAGGACACGATTTTATTTATTAGCTTAATGAGAATTTAATTTACATAATAGAATCATTACATATGTGTAATAATTGAAATGTAATTTGTAATTAACTTCTTGCATGAAGTTCGTGTACACAACGGTTAAACGGAATTGCTTCGAGCTACAGACCAACAAGTAGCCTATTTGTTAATGTTACAAACGTATTTACTAGTCACGAGCACGTGAGATGAAGCACGCGTGAGATAGATTATTCTCTATATTCGTAGAACATTTTCTTAGTTACCTTCCCGAACATAATATTTATGAAGATTTATTTATACTCATCTGAGTCGGTTATAATTGTATAAGTACATTAAATATAAAAAAAAACCGATAGGCACTGATTTGTGCAACAAATATTGTGAAAATTAAAAAAGGAAAAGTACAATTTAAGTATATCCAACTGGGATTCCAATGTAGTAATAATGTAAAAGATAAAGTACGGGAAGACAATTACAAAAACGACAAAAACGGTGGAAGCAATCCAGCGAGCTTGCTCTTAATTGGATGAGACCACTTCCTCCAAACGACATCACTTGTAACGCCGACCTTAGCCAACGTAACTTTTCATAGAACGGAACTATCTTAGCAGTATTTTGTAGATAAATTTTAGCGACTGAAAAACGTACTTTTAAGTCGCTCGTAATCATCTAAAGAGTCCTTCTAAAGTCAAGTTTTTCGCGATTAAAATGCTTAATTTAATTAGGGGTAATTTTAACACCGACTCTGTAAATCATGTTAAATAGCAATTTACTGGCATTTTCTAAAGTCCAGACTTGTCACGCAAATGCCTGTTATTTAGATTCACGACAATGACGTCTGTGGTATTTTATGTGTGTGGTCTGTGGTGGTGTATTTAGGTAATTGGCCCCGACACGATTAATAAAGTTTAAGACTTAATTTATCCCACTAATTAAATCGCGTGTAATTTAGGTCTCGGGTTTTAGGGTTACTATTTATAAATTTTTCGTTATCTTTGAATATATATATATATATATATAGTGCGGTCAACAGCTTAGATTTCATCGCCACTTACCATCAGGTGGTTATTGTTAAGTATTAAGTTAAAAATGTAATAAATAGAACGCTATCAACTGGGCAAAGAATATTTTTTTTTCATCAAATCCAAAACAGACAATCGATTTTTTTCAATATCCATCGTAAACAAATAATTCGACTATTTGATCTTACTTTGCACAAACATACATAAATTCTGAATGTTTCTTATGATAATTTATTATACATAGATAGGTTATACGTATACAGATGCGAATGAATGTACTAACAATATATACTTTTCACATAGGCTGTTTCTTTTTATAAAAGTAGTAAAGCTTCTGCATAGGACCATGAAAGTGCTAAAGCCATTTGAAATATACGTGGTCTAAGTTTTGGCTAACTTTGACTGTGGGCTTTAAAAACTTAAAGTGGAAAGTTTTATCAGTTCCGTACCTTAGGGGAAATTGTCGTTTCAAAGTTTTTTTAGTCTTGGCCGCTTTTGAGCAAAGATTAGCAGTTTAAAGGATCGATATCTAATAAGTCTATGGGAGACATCACTCTAAAAATTATTTTACGGATAGATTTTGTGGAACTTGAAATTGTTCAATTGTTCAAATAGGCTAATAAAAATATTTAATGGTAAATTTATCAATGAATAAATGATGTCAATTACATAGGTTTGATAGATATACTTAACAAATTCTAAATCATTTAATCATGTAGGTATTCTGTAAATACACTTATGCACGACATTTTTTGCTTTTACTACCGTTTCGAAAAGCATAACGTCGCTGAAGAAGTACCTACATTGCTCCCTTCAAGATAATTGCTCCTAGCAGTTAACGATCCAAAAAAGGATATCTCTTCTCGATTTAATCTACAACAATGTTCAATTTAAATGTTATATACCACTTCATATCAAACCAAAGAATTAAATATAGGATCGCCTTCACAGTACACGCAAAAACAAAAGATCGTGTAATCATTGTCATACTGCCGGAAAATGGGAGGCCAGTCATTATGCGGAAAATCATCAACGGCATTATATTTATGATAAACAGAGTTCATGAATGAGCAACCGAACATTTGCGTTGGTCGACAAAACGTATTTATCAACACGACCATCGTTCGCAATGTACGTCAAGTACTATTTAAATGTTTTCGTTCATTCAATTTTGAAACCCTGTATTTTTTCCAAATTACGTTGTTGTTATATAAAGTAAAAATGGTAAAATGCAAGCAGTTTGGTGAAAAAGTTTTAAAATGAATATAAAATAAAATATCGGTCAAGCCGAATTGGACTGTTGTTACGTGTTGTAAATATATCCAGAGATATTTTGCGTTTCTTGTAGAAAAGTTTCAAATTAATGTTTAGGATTTATTATAAATGCTGGCTGGACCAGGGCATGCATTTTTAATAAAAATAAAAGATTAAGGTTCAATTGATTTGGAGATAAGGGAACTGTGGTAATATTGGTGTATGTATTAATGTCACTTAAATATATCATTATAATTATATGAAGGTTTGATTTTAACATCTTACTAATAAGAATATGAATAAAATAAATATTTAAGTACTTAAGATCACATAATAGGTATATATCATCTTTACTTTATGTTTGATATAAATTATTACATAATAATATCTACATAGATAATTATAAGGTAATATCTCACTAACTCAAAGTATCACTGAAACAGTTATCATTAGGAGAAGTAATGCTTTTGTACATTTTTTGGCCTCCATATATTTTTTTGCCTATATATATATATATATCTTATAATTTTTATTGCATGTATAAAACAAATAAATAAAAAAAATCTAGAACTAAAATTTCTTTACTTGCGGTAAACGTTCAAATGTTGTACACATATAAATCAAATTCCAACTTTTTCCATTTAATAAATTCACTGAAATCGGGTGTAACGTAAAGATAATATGTAGACTGATGTCCATGTTACCATTTAACATACGGGACACTAAAAAATAAACTAAGCTGCGAATACTATTTATTTCAATACTTTCGTATATACCAGGTAGAAGTTGAGTAACAAACATAATACCTAGTACTAGGAACGCCTTTATTTATTTCGTGTAGACATATAATTAAGACATAATGGACAAACAAAACACAAGAACAAACATCCCGTCACACATCAAGCAGGGTCGTGTAGTTTAAGAGAGATAAACTAACAGATCTGAGACCAACCTTAATTGTCTATTGTTGAAAGTGTTTCCAAAGGCTTCAGTAGCCATTTCACATTGACAATTCTAATCAAAGTTTAGTGTCCAAAGTTCTAGCAATTGCGTAATATAACGGTTTACACCTATCCTACATTTACTGCAAGTTAATTTTGCATTGTTATATAAAAATTATTTAAATTTACCCTACAAACTCTTGTTCAACCTATTATAAAAGGAGGTATATATAAATATCTGTTTTTTCTCTTTAATCCTAAATTAGCGCTTCTGAAACGGACGTTTTCATGGGAAGCTATAAATTATACAAGTAAGAACACTTCATGATGTAACCTTAATTCAGGTAGATGCTCAGTAAAACAATGTCCCTTTTTGTGTCATTATTTTCTGTAATAAAATTTTTGTTTATTTTGTACACTGCTGCTGAATTATAAGTCAAACTGAACGGTGACTCAATGCGTAACATGTTCGTAAAATATGACCTCTGCTTAAATACGACACGAATTAATATTTTTTTAGATTGGCATATTAAAAATTGACCTTTACTTTGATACAGAAAAACTTGTCACGAAATATAAGCGAAGAAGAGTGGTCCTTTGTGTTCTCGAAGTCATATGAAGTCCGCTAATTCGCAGTTGTGGCGAAATATGAGTGTAAGAGAAGTCAATTTTAAGAGAAGATCCGAGCCAACCATTGACAGCTAAAGGTTGTGAAGATGTTCTAATGTTTAACAGTGAGGTCTACAGATACTGAGGTCGATGATAATAGGAAATTATGTTTGATACTCTCGGAATATTGTTGAGTGCGTTTGCACGGAAGCTACTGTATGAAAGGAGTTAACAAAAAGATAATTTATTTAGAAAATACAACATTTTACGAGATCAACAGTATGTAAAAACTGATTAAATTTTCTGAGGCAAAATCGTTATTTCCTTTTAATTATTAGCCAGTATAACACGATATTTGCGATATAACTATCGTTATATATAATATTGACACAACAAAAAACGAAATGATAAAACTATGCCTATGTTTTATTTGAGTGAACCTCGTTCGATTTAGTCGTTCGTAATCATTTTTCTGATTGTTAAAAGTTTTATTTTTTTGATGCTGTTTAAAATTATTTTCAGTATTAGATATATAATAATACTACAAACACACAATTTTATTCCAAACAAGATGGCGCCCAATAGGTTGTTTGGAGGGAGGTTGTTTGACTAGTTTTAGAATCATCTCTAGCGCCATCTCTTATTGGTTTAGAGATACTGTTTCGTATTTAATATAATTACTCCATCATAAATCACATCATTTGGCGACGATAACAGATATGCATATTATGCATGCATAGGAAAACGTTACTTACATGAAAATAATAATATACAAAACCTTCACCTGCTGCTTGATGAGAGCATAATCCAATTTCACCAACGTCGTAGATACGACATAGGACTCTTATATTCTTACTTCATGACAATAACGTTTGGTATAACTGTGGTATACTATCAGAAAAAAAATAGTCTAGGTTTGTACAATGTGCGAACAAAGGTCGAGATACTGGCGTTAGGTACGCACTATTGTAGGAAGCTGTGCTTTATATCACCGGTTATCCACCTAAATAGATCTTATTACTGACACCGACCGTTACTGCTATGCTTTGTATTAAGACTTGGCAAACAGGTTGGCATCAACGCTTGGTACCCATTGCTGATGATCGGTCAATGTAATGGCGTTAGGTCCCTTTTTTATAGGACACTGTGCTCTGTACCAACCATTCAATAATAACTACTTATTGGTACTAACGCTTTGTATTAATTTTGACTGCCTAACTGCAACATTATTTCCAAATCAACCGTGAAATGTTTCAACATATTTCAGGTGCTACTTAAAAAGTGGGTTTATCATTTTTTTCTTGGCCGGCAAGGCGTTGGAAATGCCCTTACTGTTAGCAACGATAGTGACCACTAATAACATGTGTTCTGTCTACTCTTTTGATGTCCTGAACGAAGTAAAACACAATATATAGCCCATTAAAATTCCTGTACTAAATTCGGAGATAACTATGGGCTGGTTATATATCTATGGACAAGAGTGTGGTTCTTGTTCACAATGTTGTTATATTCCAGGCTGGTTAAACATAAAAATAAGTAACACGTGAAATTACAAAATCAAACTTATAATATACAAAAAGAATTGTACTGTTAATGTTTAATCTAATAAAAAGCTTTTCACTTATAGTAACAGCGTAACTTATTCGAATTATCTTGATGAATATTCTATTTTTTACAACAAATGAAATTTCCACGTCTTCGGACCTAAACAATTTATATCAAGTACAATATTGAACCCGCCGATACTTCGATCTAATTTAATATATCTAATATTAGGCGCGTGACACTTTTGTGGCCTCCAGAAACATGAGTAATGACCGTGAGTTTTAGTAAATTGAACTATTGGTAAATTTTCACGTAGTACTAAATTAATTTTCCTCGTGGTTATGTTTACTGGCATGAAGACACCAATAACCTAATATGGATACAGCACCTTCATTGTTTGATAAACTATGTAATTACAATAAATAAAAAAAACAAAAAATAAATAAATACAATAATAATATAATTTTACGTACAATAAATACAAAAAATTTGTTTCAGGGTAATGTTACGTTTTTAATGTAAAATACGACTATTCACGGCAAATTGTAAATAAGCAGTATTATCGCTGACAGCGATTTGTAGCAGACACCGTTTGGGTGAAGGAAATAATAAACATGTAAGTGAGGCAGAGATGTATATTTATCCAGATCCAATAAACATTAAAATCCATAGTTGTAATTAGCTTATAAATATTAGATTAGCGCTTTCTTCTTGAGTAACAAAAAAAATCTTACCACTTAAATTATTAAACGTGGCTCGTCTGCTTGGTTGCCGACTGTTACCGGAAAAGTAAAAATATAATTACTCCGAGACGATGTTATAACATAACTTTTATAAATTCGTAAAGCATTTGGATAAATTGTAATAAAAATAAGGAGGACAGTTTCGGATAAGACCAAACCGCAATAAGTAAAAAAGTTAAAATAAGTTCCCTAACTAGGCGTTCGAGTAAATTAAATTCCAGTGTCTGAAGATATTTACATTGCGATTAAGGACATTTCCTTTTTCGTGAAACAATTTCATTTTTTAGTAGATATTAACGTGCATTAGAGTTTCCACTAAAAAAACTTTGGAAACAATGTTATTTAATGATTATGGTAGAATTTTAATTACTATAGTATAATTTTTTTCTCCGTGCAGCTTGAGTCATAAAACGTCGCAGCGGTGAAGCGAATATTTTGCTCTCTCTCCCACTCACGGGCCATATGGGCGAGCATAGTGATGCGCATTATTGTTGTCGATAAGCGTTATCGATAGTGTATTTAGTTTTGTCATTATGTGGGATTGTAATAAAAATGAAAGAAAAATAGATAAAACGGCAGAAAATAACACTTTGCAACTTTTTGGGATCTATTTTCATTTCAGTGAAAAATGTTAAAACATTGTTGATAACAACACGTGCTTGCGCTGGGATATTGGTGCCAACAAGCAAAATATTATTTTGAATAAATTCTGCCGTTTTGGTACAAAACATAGGAGTAGCCATTGTGTCACTAAAGAAATTCAGAGAACGAATGCGCAAAAATACTTATTTTCTCTTCGATATATGTACTAAATTAGAATTGCATTAATTTGCAGGTATTCGGTGGGGGTAATGATGAAAAACAAATTACATAACAATTGACAAACAATGATCATAACATAACAATATCGCAGCACCCTTTGAATACCGCATCGCCGCCGTGCACCTGCCTTCAATGACTTGTTTTTATCGATAATGTCGTTGCGCCCGCGCAACATGCTCACGCCCTAGCCGGCTTATCTATTATGATCCAAACTGTATGGAGAAAAAAATTATACTATAGGCGAAAACTTATGCAATACTGTATTTAATGCCACAATACTTTGTTAAACTAGCCAAATAAAGGCTTATTATTATAAATTTTCACAGGCGTAACATGTAAGTTGATCCTGTAATTTGGAATGAAATTAAGTGAAATGAAATAATATTTTTTTATTCGAAGTTGGTTTTTACAAACACTTTTCGAACGTCAAAGGCTGATGTGGGAAAATAGGGTCAACACATTTAAAATACTTTAATGTATTCTGATATATTAATTATTACAATAATATTGTGTACACCAGATCTTGTTACACGAAATGGACAGATAGTATTCATAGTGCTGAGTCATGATCATGGTCACAAGATAATATTGAGTAGCCAAAACCACATGCAATTATCATAGAGGTGAGTCCCAAGTTCAACTACTTTAATGAACGACCAGCCTACATAGACCGCCCATTATTATATCAGCTAATTAGCAAGCACCATTCTGCTGTATTTGTTTTAATTAATTACATTTATGGCTGCTTAATTAAAGTGAAATTGTTTTTTTGATCAGGTGTGCGTGTGGGAAAAATGTATAAGGTTTAATCATTGTTATCGATTTATGTATAATATAATGAGAAGAAATAATAAGATAACATCATACAAGTATTATTATTGTAAAATTATTTGGTAGACTGTCGCATAACAATTTCACATTAGATACTGTATTTTTTAAAATGAGATTTTCAATTAACTGAATTCGTAAAATTTTCAGCGTTTCCAAGCTTAAAATGATTTTAATTTTAAAAAAATCTTCATTATTTCTTAAAATTAAAAAAAAAATACAGCACGTCTTCCAGACTATTGTAGCATTGTGCATCTTATCGTATGCTAGTAAACGGTGAGAATGCACTGTAAATTTTATTGTTTCTGTACTCTGTCGCTAATGAGATTAGTTCACAGGTAACATTGGTGTATTGATATTACCTAATGGGGTTTGGAATTTATGAACTATAGATAATGATAACAATTTTCGTAAAAGAAAAAACATCCATTTATAAATGTTCCAATTAACCTTTATTGCATCTTTCTCCAGCAAGCGTAGCAAAGATACAACTACATATTACATTGCTAACTTTGAAGTAAAAGTCATTCAAATTTAATTGCTTATTTATTTCACACGGCTAGGAGGGCCTTAAGAAATTACCTGAATTCCTTAACTCAAACGTAATTCCCTTTCATTATTCTAACATAAGTTTTTATGGGCTCAGCTGAGTCGTTAGCGGCTGTTAAGGCTGGTATACACTGAAGTGTATGCACGATCTGTTTTTATATGTCGTCGTGTGTCGTGTGTTGGTAAACCGCTATCAAGCGAGTTCAAGTGATGCGATGTATTTATCATCATCATAGTATCATCACTAATGATACTGACGAACGTTTCATTCGTTCGTGAAACAATATTATTGTTCACCCAAACCCCAAGGATAAAATAACTATATTACGAATTATTAAACATATATATGGTTACTAAAGGTAAAATTTGAAAATGAATGTAGTGTTTATCTTCAAACCGAGAAATTAAACTGTACGTAATCTAACATTGCGTTTAATGAAGTGGTTTTTACCTCTTCCGCAGCAATTCTGTATAGATAAATAAAATTCGAGTGTTGTAAATTCTAACTTGACCGTAATTTTCCCCTTGTCCTTGAGAAATTATGATCCTTGAGATACCCATTAAATCAGCGAAGTATATATTTCAGGTTTTTCTACTGAGAAGAGAACAGTAGTTCAATAGTCCACCCCGATAGGAATAACCATACGAGTGTACAGGCGATAATTGTATTTAAAAAAATAAAGGTCTTACTCCGCACACTTGCTTAAGAAACCAACAGGTAATTTCAGCAAAATTTGTGCTGTATTTCTCAGGCCGTATGTGCTCAAATGTCAGAATAAAGCTTTGCACATAAAACGAATACAAACAGCCAGTTTACAGAATACAACAGCAGGTCAGAATAATAAATTGTGTAAAAGGTAAATTTCGTAATTCCACGCTTCTTTTTACCCTTCAAGACAATTTAAACAGCTTACCAGTAGCGTTTTGAATACGCGATAATTTTGTATAAATTTTATTTTCGATCGCGTAACCAACCAATTCCAATTTCAAAACTTTTATTCTTTGGCGTTTTAAATAAGCTATAATGTCATACAAATGCATCGTATTCGTAATGTATCAAAATTTGAATTTTGGAATCATTAAACGGTTGAGAGACAGCAATCAATCAAGCAAATAGACTTTCGATTTAATTACATACGTGGTGTTACATTGGAAATGTCAAGAAGGCACGGTTTAGTAACTCAGTGAGCACAGGTCGTGGGTCACAGCGCATCTTCGCCAACCATTCTCTTTGTACGATCATGTAACCAACTCGTTTGCCCATAAAACAAAACAGGAAATTGTTTGCAATATTCGTAACTTATGTTATTGTTCTTTCTGATGATTTATGTTGCGCGAGAGGAATACATGAATAAAGGATATTTTCTGCGTTCTGTTCGTAATTGCGAGTAATTAAGGAGTGCGAGGAAAGATTTTCGGCATATTTTTTTTCCTATCGATACTATGTTATTATATTTCTGGATATAAAAATAATATTTTCTACTGACGTACAATTATGTTTGGTATAATGTTGTGGCATTACACAATAGAATAAGACATAAGGGATTTTGGTTAAGAAGTGTTTATAAACATACTAGTAACTGTCTTAGCTTTGATTTAGGAAATTTCGCGAGAATTCGAGATGAATATAATATACTAATAGTACTAATATATACTAATAGTATAAAGACAGTGCGAATTTTGTGAATTTCTGTATATGCGGAAGTAATTTTCGGAACTACGGCACCTATCTCAAAAAATATTTTACCGTTTGAAAAATACATTACTACGGTGGGAACACTGGCTATATCATCATCATCTACCTCCTGCCCTTATCCCAATTTTATTTGCGGTCGGCGCAGCATGTATTTTTCTTCCATACTTCTCTATCAGCCGTCATCTCACTAGTAACTTCCATTCTAGCCATATCATCCTTCACACAATCCATCCATCGCTTCTTTGGCCTTCCTCTACCTCTATAGCCATTTACGTTCATACTTAATACTTCCCGTACAACATGCTCTTCATTCTTCCGCATAACATGACCATACCATGATAACCGGATTCCGCGTAGCTTTTCGGTTACCGGTGCCACTTTCATACTTCCTTTTATGTATTCATTCCTAACTCTATCCATTCGCGTTATACCACACATCCCTCTTAACATTCTCATCTCAGCTGCATGCAGTTGTCTTTCATACATCCCTTTTGTAGCCCAACATTCTGACCCGTACAAGACAGCAGGTCTGACCATGGTCTTGTAGATGTTCCCCTTAAGTTTAAGGGGAATATGGGGGTCGCAAATTGTCCCCGTAACTTGCCGCCATTTCATCCATCCTACATTAATTCTGTGCGTAAATGTCCGATCAATTTCGCCATCACATTGTACAAATGAACCGAGATACCGAAAGCCGGAGCAAACTGGAAGAAGAAGCGCACCGTCGAGCGCTATGGCTTCAGGACTGGAGAGACCACCGAAATCGCAGAACATGTACTCTGTCTTGGTTCTGCTGATTTTCAGGCCAACATTCTCCAGTTTCTGTTGCCAATCCTCCAATCTGCTCTAGATCTCAGGTCCATCTTCTCCAAGCAGAACAATGTCGTCAGCTAATAGCATGCACCAGGGTGCCTCCTCCTGTATGTTCGACGTCAGAGCATCCATTATCAACAAGAAGAGGTAAGGACTCAAAGCCGACCCTTGGTGCAAGCCTACTGCCACATTGAACTGATTGGAGTTGCCAGCAGACGATTGGACATATGTACAAGCTTGCTTGTACATTGCACTTCACATACTTCCCAGGCACCCCTTTCTTCTTCATAGCCCACCAGAATACTTTCCGAGGCACCCTGTGTATATGTAAGTATAATAATGAAATGTTGAATCCGAATGAAATCGGGGCGCGTCACTAGTATTATATAATATTTTTGTTTCATGCAACTAATTAAGGGTAACATAACACAATACATTGTGTAATTTAATTTAAAAAGATGTTTTTTAAATTTTACTGTAATCACCTCAACTTCACATAAATACCAACACATTTAACGTACACACAAATCTAATAGCCATATACAACAAATAAGAATGCTATTGAAAAAGACATAAGCCATTTCATTAATTGAATAAATACACGGAAAAACATGTTAGCTACGATGTCATAGTTAATTGCATTAACTTGTATCTGTGTTTATAGGTAAAAGGTGAATGATTGCTGTGTAACATTTGTAGGCTGGTAAATCTGCCGTTCATTGGTGTTGTTCATTTTGTTTTCATGATGGCCTATGGTGGTTGTAGTTGACTTTCATTAGTGTATAAAAGTAGAATCATTCCAAATATAAATATAATTTATTATCAATACCAACTAATAATATGTGTAAAATTGTGGTTAGAAATGAACAACTCTTGTTTGGGGTGAGATTCCTGTGTGATGAACCACAACAGTAAGTAAGGTTAAGTATGAGCATCTGAATAATTGTCTGAATAGCTGATTGTTGAATGTCTAAATGAATGACTATTTGAATGACCGCTTTGAATAATCGCTGTAAGTATTGTGATCATCACGATTATCTGCCCACTCGGTCAATTCCGAATCAGAGTCGCGTGGGGTATGGATCCGTAATATAAATATCCAGGAGTATTTTTCATTTCTCGTAGTTAGGACTTTCATCTGTGTTTTGCCATTAATTCGTGATTGAGTGAAACAGAGAATAATTGTATTTTTTTAATTTAAGACAGTAACTTTGGTGACAATGGGGGAATAGTCAATATTCATGTATTTTGTCGAATATCTTCAAAGGTATTATTTTAAAATTAAAAAATATATATATTTGTGTCTCGCATAATGACTTCTTTTACGTCGCTTTAAGTTTAATGTGTCACTTAATATAAGTTTTTAGATTACGATTAGGATTTATTAGATACGGATAAGTATCGTTACATCACTTGAGCTTAACAAGTCCAAATTTCAAATTTTTCGACAAGTAAATTCGGAGAATAAAATTAGCGAATAACAGAGAAATGCGCAAGACAACAAAGATTTAGTTGTTCAACGAAACTTGGTATTTAAGAGGCTTGAGTCCAATCTTAACATTGGGGGATACATTTGTTTAAAAAAACTTTTATCGTGTACATTGTACGTATAATGTATCACATGGGCTTGTTATGGGATCATATATGTTATTTAAAATGCATATCTTCAGGTATGTCTGTTTTAATAAAGACAGTAAAGTTTATCACATTTCGTTTATTTCCGTTACTTAACGTCGTAACGTTATATAGGACATCATCTATAATTTATAATAAACGGCAAATATTCCTAGAGAAATTGACAGAACTCTATCAGATGCTATTCTGATTCGGACTAAACCAGTTAATATTCTATTCGAATAACAGTATTCGAAAACTGTTAATTTATATGTTTGGACCGAATTAAGTAATATTAACTGTAAATTTATTTCGTGCTATAAAACATTATTTGCCTTTCAATTCGATGTGAATTATGGGCCTGTCAACAGTAATGGCCCTAACCTCGAATACGACTGCAGGTTACTAGAGGAGACAATGAGAATATTTTAGCGTTAGGTGTTTTAATTAATTTATTCTTATATTAAGCTCAGACATTTAAGTTAAACGCGGTTAAAAGCGTGGGTGTGCTTATTTCAAGAATAAAAAGCTTAGTATATATGTGTGTGCAGACAAATTATGTCAATTTACTTTCGTCATAAACACTCGTATTGATTTTATCAAATAAAATGGCGTTGGATGTTGACGTTCGAAGGATCTGGGAGTTATACAATCCCACTTAACCTTTCGGGTCTTTTATTTTTCTTACGTAAATAGCCGAGAACAAGTGTACGGGCCACCTGATGGTAAGTGCTCACCGCCGTCCGTGGATGTTCGTAACACTAAATTTCCATAGACGCGCTGCCGGCCGACATGAAAGGAGAGGACTCGATTATTACAATATCAAGGAATATAATAACGAATGTTCGAACTCCAAGTTGGATCCCGATGGTAATAATGCATGATGATAGGTTAGTTGCCTGGGTAGCTATCGAGGTAGTTCTGGAATCAACTGTAATTTTTTTTAACGTGTTTTGGTTGCAGCGTCGAAAAACCAGTTAAAAACCTGGTTACCCGTTCATTATTGGTCGGCAGCGCGTCGATTGTGTTTTGATATTAGTTACGTCCACTGGTGGCGACGACCAGTAGCTATGAGAACGCCCGTTTGCATGTTTGTCGTCTACACAAAATTTAAAAAAAAATCGAACGACGGTATATATTTCACACCAAAATTAGTTACTATCCTAGTCAAATCGTAACAAAAAAGTACTGCATAAATACTGAATTATCTAAACCATATTTTCTGACGTGAAAGCAACATTAAAGTACTCAATAACAAACTTAATATACGTATCTGTAATTATCGTTGGAAACCTCGTAAGAGGCCCCACCCGTATAAAACTTTAGTAATTATAAAATTAAGCTAACTGGGGCTTACCTTCGCATTCAATGTTACATTGACTCGTGCAACATTCACCGATTGCGGTAAGCCCCCCGACCGCCTCAGTCTAGTCTGACAGTCACACACTTTCCATCGTGCGAACTGGTTCCAATAACGGCAACACTATTTTTAATGCACAAAATCGGAGTGTTAAAGTAACTTTAACTTTAAATACTGAATAAAGTCTATGTTAAATTGTTTTTCTTTGAATTCCGATTCAATTTGTCACATCAATTAAATCAAAAGCTCGTAGTTGTACTCTGAAATACAATATCAACTAAAATCGATATCATAGTTGCGAAATATCAATGAATTACGTTATAAAACAAAAACGTTACTCAAAACAATTGTACACACTGGAGCGTAGCAGACAGCCGGCGCAAGAGCTTCGGTTTTCATCGGGTGTCGCCGACTTACATGGACTAGTCCGTCCTGCTCGCTCCTATTAAACAGGGCCGGTAAGATTTTAGATCAGATCACTGAACCGAAAAGAAACATTAACGTCTGTCCTTTTCATCCGGTGGTCGTGCCAGAAAGTAGGAAAACCGGTTTCATATTGTAACTTTTAGTTGTTATGCTGCAAACCTTATACATAATAATAATTCACTGTAATAGTAAACGACAATAACTAGTAATAGTTCACTCACACAAACTCTATGGAGCGAAATGATGGAAGGAAACTATTTACCGGACGGAAATAGGAACAGCCGTTAGTACTATTAGAATAAGTGCAGATAGATTATTTTATCCTGTATCAAGCTAGTAGTTTATGCATTTAGTTTCCGACCGAAGAATCCGTACTTTCCACGCGGGGTATCTACGCATAGTTTTGACAGAAAAAACTATAAAGACTTGGCCTGGACTATGATCCATGCAACTGGATCTAAATATCGCCTTATCATAGACGATTGCCGTCAATACACGAAGAATTGAGTTTCAAATTATTAGACCAATAATGTAACATCACCATATTATTATGGGTTAACTTTTAAAATTAAATTAGCATTGTCCATATTTTCATTTGTATTTGGACGAAGCCGATAAAATAGTGTATAGACGGAATCTAGCATGATAGTTTCGATTGCTAGATAGCAAAGTACACAGCCAGCAGGGCATATTAGCATCAGTTGTAGATGGGAGCAGACTACACTCGTGGATACGTACGAGTGTTAACGAATATTAAGCAATACTATTCTTGACTGTTATATTATGAAAATAAAAATACTCCAAGAAAGATAAGATGATTTAAATAAACAAATAAAACTTTTTTACTTAAACGCGAGAGATCATATTGTACTGCAAGTTCGATGGACCATTGCAAGGTTTCACGGTTTCACTGTGTCAGAAGAGGCCGTTGACAAGAATGGTGGCTGTGTGTGTTCCCACGCCTCTCGAGTCTCAATTACAGCTGAAAGTGAGACAGACTGCCTGTGGGTGTTTTACATAATTATATTGAGACAATATAAATATCCCAATTACGTCTTAAGTGAAAGCTCTTGAAATGAAGCTGTATACAAGATAAAAATGTACCGTAATGTTTACGTTTAAAGTAAATAAATATAAAAGAACGGTCACATTTAAACAGCTTGTATGAATCATACACATACTGTCACGGTACGCGAATTTGGAATATGATTGTGGAGGTTTTGGAGGGCAGCTTAGCAATCGATTATGGATAGCAGTTTTTGGGCTTTACCTTAGCTCTTAGGAGGCTTCTGGATGCCTAAAACTCTTCCGTCATTCAGATGAGTAAGTAATCGTTCTATAGATAGAGTAGGCACTTTCCAAGTCTCATCTCAGAATTTAACCTTTATGAGCTGATGGGTTATGGCCGTACATACTGCCTTCCACATAAAGCAGACTGAATTTCCTCCGTGAGTCCGGCTTGATCACCTACATTGACATTTTTAATTTTTTGTAAGCGCTTAATGTCCGGAATAGTTATAAGAACGTTTCCATTAATGTGTTTCACGTATGCAAAAATCACGCGGCTTCAATATCTTAGTCCAGAAAACAAACCTAGATTAGACATAAAGTCTTCCACGTCCGGCATTAATCTCGAATTCTCTCTCCAATCTGTGATGTAGTAACCATATCAATCTATTCTAAAATGAACTACTTAAGAAAAAAAGATAATAGAAAATAGGTATATCAAGCGTACCAAAAGCAACGTCGCCGCGAGGTACAATCAAATTCAACATCAAACTGTAATTACATAGGTATGCCGAAATAAAAGTATATTTGTTTCACAAAAACTTTTGTTTACTGGTAATGTTATTTTAATTTACTGTATTTCTTTTATCTAGAGAACTTAACCGGTAACCTATGCATTTAGATATCTATACATATAATAAAATTTTACTTGTCGCTTTCAGTACATGAAGAATATATGAGTAAAGCTGTTATTAGGGGCCTTTAGGGGCAATAGAACCCAAAACAATAGTTGTTATAATTTGTGTCTGTTTGTCTGTGCGTTTGTTCACACTGATCCATAAACGGTTTAACCGATTTCGTTATGGTTATCATTTATGTTTGCGGTAAGCATCACTTTTCATTTAAAGTTCGTTTAAATATAATACATTTATAAATAAATATTATATTAATATATTTTTAATTCACAGAACGAGGAAAACCCAGTCCTAATACAATTCAGGTGCTATTTCTAAGCCTAAGGCGTAGTTTTTCTGAAGCGAGGCGAGGACGGCTTACTAGTATTAGATATTATAACTAACTTTGTATTATACACCACATTATTTAAATATACGTAAAAAGAAAAAAATTACACAATGAATAACTAGGTATAAATAATCAGCGGTCTTATCGTTTGGATCTCTTCCAAACAACCACTAGAAGATTTTTTGGGCAGAGGCGCACATTAACAATAAGACACAAAAAAATAAAAAGATAATGTCAATGATATTCAATATACCATGATAACCACCGAGAAGCTGAAGAGATAGAAGCTGAATAGATAAATAAGAAGGAAAGAGAAAGGGTAACGAACAGAACAATGATAGATGCAAGTAATATTCCTTAATTTTCCTCTTGAAACAATTAAGGATCATAAAAAAATTCTAGATTAGAGTAATTTTAACATTAAGTATTTACCTCTTGGGTACGTGGACATTTTTCTCAAATAAAAATCTTTATTTCTTCTGCACTAAACAATTAATTTGCAAATATATTAAATTACCGATGTTGTAGTACTAATTTTATTGCATATGTGGTTCGTGTGGTAGTGGTGGTGTGGTGGGTTCGTTATGATAATTATAACAAATGCGGTCTATTTGTCAGTCCGCTGCTTTCGCGTTAGAGTATCCCTTTCATTTTAATATTACTATTATTTTCTAATAATAGTATTATAAAAATATTAACATTTTATCGATAAAAATTACATTTTATGAATACTTATATTAAATAATATATATGTTTACGTACTCACAAGATTTCCCTGTGACATTGACATATATTCAAACATCCTTAACAGCTGGATAAAATATTTATGTGCCATATTTAATGTTGCTTATTATTTATTTAGTATGAGAATAAATGAATAACTACAACTTTTACCGTATAACCGTATCACATCATTGTCTCAATGTCATGAATGACTTAAACAAAACCAATAGTTGGTATGTGTTATGGCCTTTATGATGTCTAGTATTACAATAAAGAGATCTTTACTGTTTTGACTAAAAATACGGAATGCGTTGGCTATTCTATCTTCTGATTTAGTCTACACAACTTGTTTAATCAATAGCATTTACGGTATATACTGAATAAGGTTTCAAAATAACTTCGATAAAATACGTCTTTGAAATGTAAAATTTCGGTACTTCGAGTTCTTAGTTATTAGGTTATTAGCTACTGTTATAATATTACTTTCCTTCTTATAAAATAACTCGCTGACCATATAGAAGTTAATGTAAGTTAATACTTACCTCTCCACTCCAGTAGATGTTTCGTGCCTGTATTCAAAAACTTTTTTCCGTTTGCAACAGCGATAAAATGTAATCACTGAAGTTTTAAGTTTTAATAATTATACGTATAACTTACACACGAACACGTGGAGAGTCTGAAACATTTATACCTGCTGTAAGCGTCTAATAGTGAAAGAAATCTAATAGTTCTTACTGAGTTTCAGACACTTAAAGCGGGTGATGAATGTCGATATTATTCACGAAATGTTCGTACATTGGTGGAAACACGCGTTCACCGCGTGGACTGACTGTCTCGGCACTGGGCGGGCGGCGATCACGGTTACAGACCACCGCCCGCCCTTGCGCAAAGTTCACGGTGACTCTGACTTTCCGTTTCGTACGACGCGTGTATTGTCTGTAACAATCTTTAAAACAACAATCGTTCGATGCATACTTTAAGTACTAAAATTACAAAGAATAAAACATTTGAGCCTCGAACATTTAACAAATGTTGTTTTTATAAACTCTTATTGTTTTTGCTGTATCAGAATTTGAAATATAAATAAAAGATAATTAGTTTTACTATGAAAATTGTTGTTCTTCTATGGAAAAGTTCAAAATTTGAAAACGTTTATGAATCATAGACAGAATTTTAAAGATTGTCGGTGAGTGAGTACGATATTCACGGTTGTGTGAGTAAAGTATAAAGTAACGACATTCTGTGGTTTCACATATCTTTTTTTTACACATTTATTTTAATAGTCACATCCTATTTTGTAACTGAAATATAACTACAATTAAATACCTTAAAAAGTCAATTATTTCAAAACGATTCAAAGTTAGATATGCAAAGATATTAAAAAACAATGTAATATTTACAATCTATCAAGTGCATGTTAGGGCCGTTATTCATCTTCGCCCGTGATGCAAGTTCGATGAACTGTAAACAACACTTCATTCTCGTTGCATTAACCACACCTATATGAGCGGAGAAAAAATTTTCCGCCAAATATTTACATTGTTTTTAAAAATATACGGACCGTTTATTTAGATGTTACATTATATCGAGCCTGGAAAGCGTCCGAGATATTCTTCGAACCGAATAAATTAATCATGGACATGTCAGTAAAACCTATTCAGAAAGCTTTTTAAAATATTTTTAGTTTTGAATTGAGATTTTGTTTTCTTATGTGTAGTGTTTGTGCATTGAAATATATATAGATATATATGTGAATATATATCACATATATATCTAGTTTTATGAAGTCAGTGAGAGTTTATGCGGATCACAAACCATTCATGATTAGTGTTGGTCATAGTTTTTATACAATTTATAACACGTGTGTGGAACATACTGGACAGTCTTGAAAGATATTTTCTTTAAATATGAGGACACATCTTGGCCATTTTGTATCCGAAAAGGGATGATTATTATAAATCTCATCACGTAAGTTGTTTGTTACAGTTCTTCGGGTCGGTTAATGTAAACACGGTCGGAGCTAGCCTGATAGGCTTGTAACATTTGTAACGAAATATACGACGTTTTAAAACAATACATTGATTTATGTATATATAGTTATATATTAATCATTATTTATACAAGTATAGTTATGCAGATACTAAAAAAACGAGAACAAAACAGATTTTTTACCATTCTTATTTTAATGTATAATTTATAATTGATTGCTTTTTAAATATTTATTGCATGTTGTTATTGCACATTGGCAAGTCTTTGGTTAATAACGAGGAAGGTTAGTTGTTTAATATTAGTTCATTAAATTCTAATGAGTTTTACTCATTTCAACAACAAACGAACAATACATCATATAAACTATTAATCTTGTGTTAATGTGGGTAACATCGATATCTCAAATGCTTTCGCAACTCTAAGACTAGATAGAACTGAAGCTTGTAAAAATATTTCAGCTATTTTGGGGATCGACGTAGCGCCCTCTCGATTGGAATTCAGCTACAATGTTTTACAAAGGTTAACTGCGGACAGGGCGGTATGCAAAGCTGACACAAAGACCTTAATCAGGGTATAGCTACCCGAATTCGTAAACGTTTGTTCCAAATTCAATGGAATCAAAATAATAGTTGTTGTCAGCGATTATTTGGTGATGGGTTTCACTTAAGTTTTCTAATACGTATAATATTAATAAATATTTCCGCAGATGAGTATTTGAGTGTTACGTTACGAACTTACAAACGTGCAGATAGACTGTCTCATGGTAAGCGGTCATCATCACCCATTGACGTCTTTATCACCAACGGTATCATCGATGCGTTGCTGACCGAGATGGAAGAGGGGGAATAATAGTCATGTACTTATTTCTTCACACTAGTTTCTTAAAATTATTTACGATTTACGCAAAATATCGATAATTTTAACAAAGATTTGTTCAATATTCACTATACATGTTATGGTTACTAAGTGATAAATGAAATATTTGAAATAATCACCAATATATTCGTAAAAATCCTGTGTCAAGCGGCACGGCACGGCAGTGCTGAGCGATGGTGGCACGTAGAGAAGCGTGCTCTATTTTCGTTTATTTGTTACAAGTAACAATTTCAACTTTATGAGGGTAGGGGACGGATTTATGTCAATAATAACGATTTATGACCGACATCCTTGTCTATAAGTAGAATTCGCTAAGAATTGCGAAGCTAGTGACAAAAGAGGGTCTGATATAAGTTCTACTCTATCAGATGAGGCGCTTTATCTCAACCCACATGAGTAGCGATATCTGCGCCTAACTTCAAATTGGACTGTAGTCCAACTAGACCACACATGAAATGTATCAGTGAATAGTTGTGGTTAAAAAAATATATTTAATCACTGTTTTGTGAAAATTTTTAAATATAATAAAATTTACAGTTAGTAATTTATCGCTAATAATTACATTTATTAATTGCATTTTAATTACATTTTTCTTTAATTAGATTTATCGCTTTCTGTACATGAAGAATGTATAAGAAAAACTATTATTAGGTGCCTTTATTAACGCAACAGAATCCAAAACAATAGTTTATACAAATTTTGTGTCTTTGTCCGTGCTAATTTCAGAAATGGTTTAACTGATCACTTTATATTTTTATGTTTGTTACATTGCAATCTGTCAATAAATAAAAAATTGTAGTAATCTAAAACAATGTAGGTGCTATTTCCAAGCGTAAAAGGTAGTTTTTCTGAAGCGAAGCGAGAGCGGTTTGCTAGTAGGTATATATATATATAATACTTAAATTTTAATTTAATAAAAATTACCCTAGTGACATCTATTATGTGACGGTTAAATCAATAGTATGTTATATTTGATACGAGTTCATGATCTTAAATGGAAAAGGAAAGTAAAACTACGCCATCGCTTCGACCTAATATGAAGAAGAAGCAGCAAGTAATCCTCAAGTTTTTTTTTCCTACGCACAGCTACCGAAAGTATTTACTACTAAAGAAGGCTTATATATAAAACAATGGTCTACGTTGTAATAATCTTTCTTCATAAGAATGCATTTGACGTGATTTTTTAATTTACTGTGTGGCAATTTTATTATAAATACGAATATATAGACATATTAAAGAGCTATCAGTTTAGCTAAGTCTGTTATTTGATACAATAAGTTTAGCATTATTCCTAGTATTCATATTGTGACCTACAACTTACAGTACCAATGAACGAAATATTTACGTCAGTGGCAGTTGGCTTTCTTACAGTTTTTCAGTTTGATTATTGACCGTTCAAAATTCAAATTTCGTTCACATTCACGATATATTTTATACAAAGCACAACACAAACATTGAATAAACTGTGATCTCGACGTTAGGGTGACTTGCCTACATTTTCATTATTGTCATAAACATCACAAGCCATAATTATTTTATGTCTTAGCCTTCAGTCAGCCTGGGTGAAGTATGACCCATCTAACCTGCAACGCTGGTCAAATGTTTTACTTAGTGCTGCTAAGTCATTAGAGATATTGTTTTGCATGTACTTATGTTACATGCCAAATATTTTTTAGAAAGACTAGTAGTCTCCAGATGCGTGAATTTCAAGTATTCCTTTATTTGAAATTATTCCCGATCGACAGTAGTATGTGTTAATGTTACAATTTTAAATCGTTAACCCGTACATCTTGTTTGATTAGTGAATCGTTAACCTTTGAGCGAGGTATATCAATGGAATAGGTGTAAGAACTTCGGCTGTTCAGCCACTGACTCCTAATTGGAGTAACCCCCAAACCCCCTAATAACAAATTAGTAACTACTTATTGCCGATGTGCATCATGAATGTGCCAAAGCTATGTATGTGTTATCGTTATAACTATCCTCAAAAATATAAAATAAAAACCAAGTAACGCTATATTATTTACTTTTTAGACATCAATAATTTATAATTAACCATTATTAACATTTGATTGTTACTTTTGCATAGAAGCTATTAAGTATTTATTATGAATCATGAACTCAACATTAAATTTGATCATAATACTTTTAAAAAGCACAATATTTTTAACTATCGAATAATATTATTATTAAACAATAATAGCATTATTATTACTGGTAGGTTTAACGACGATATTAGAGTTGATCTGTGAGTAAAAACAGGATGTAGCGGACAAAAACAAGCCACAGGATGCCAACACACCGCAGAAAAAAAATATAACTGATTCCATGAACCTACCCGTAAAGGCCGGTACAAGATCTGTTTGTGGTCAACGTTGTGATTAGAAAAACTTTCTACTTTTCTACTCACGGTCTACTTAACGTACATGTAAGTAATTAACCGTAATTATCGGGAATATTGAAGCTTCAAGTTCGGCATCCGTGTAAATGTATTTACCTATCTTAATTATCGACAAACACAATCATGACATTTGAGACTTGAGCGGGATGTGTACTCGCCTCACACACTCATTAAAGATACCTCCACGAAATTAATTAGTTTGAAACAGTGCAGTGGATCGAATTTTAATGTGATAGTCGAAATGTTACGTGTTATCTACACCGTCGCGATGTAAATTATTCAATCCACGTCACTGAGGACTGTACGTACATCCTCGTCATCGGCACCGCTCTTACAGGTTCGATGAATGTCAAATCACTCCACCTTGTCCAATAACCATTGTCTATTAGTGGACGTTTGTTATTCATGTGGCGGCGCTAGGCTCCCTCAGATAGGCGATACCCATTTCGTAGGCGAGCTGTACGGCAGTACAGAGTGCCAGTTTAGCAGCCACAAAGGGCAAGGAGACATGCAAATTGAGCCTCTATTATCCGTCGTCGGGCTCCCCGGAGGGATTTACATAGGAATGGTGGAGTCGTCGGTCGCGGTAGTTAGACGCTTCCGTAGCGCGCGGGTCGCTGGAACCGCCCAGTCAGCGCCCGCCACCCGCACACCACATGATTATAGGCGAATCTAAAACGTTTATTCATAACTCGAACTCAATCTGCATAAACGGTACATCCAAGTTGTCTAAAAATATTACAACAAAATACCGTACGAGCAAATTGGTTTTAGTTATTTAGGACCGCTAAAAAAGGTTGCACATTTTTTCAATATTGGGCGCATAATGGAAGTATAAACTGCGAACTATGTGAAGCTTTTATCGGCTAAGTATCAAAGTTTGTTGTCTAAGTTATCTGTTTAATATTAAACTCAGAATATACTCTCGAATGAATGTCGTTAAATATCTTCGTCTATTATTACTCTCATTATTCGTACGTCTATTATTCAATTCTTATCTAATCAACTCTTTCTAGAGTATTGATGGGTGAAACATCAATTTGGCTGATTGTGTTTCTGCAGGTATATTTTAACAAATAAGCGCTCACACGCTCATATCCACGCACTGGGTTTTTCTAGGTGTGCATGCGTGCGTGTTTTATATACAAAAAATTTAGGGTCGTTCGTATTTCACCTGAAACCATTCAATCAATATCAGATATATGATATATGAATTTTATTCAACATATGCCTAGTATGATTTTAAAAGTAATAACAAAAACTTTCTCCATAGTAAAGAAACGTGATACGAACAGTCGTGTAAACTAAACAAAATATTTATTGTAAGTATTCAAAGAACCGACTTTCTAATTGAAGTTTCCCGTTCCGACACCATTTTGTTCTACACCAATTAGGAAACAAGGAAGATAATAACATGGAGATTGCTAAATCATTGATTTTCAAATAATGTGAATATGAATGTGAGTTCATATTAATTGCCAAGGTTTATGAAATGATTGACACAATACCCAGTGCGCGCGTGCCATTTACCGCCCAACCTTGGCCGGCAAAACATTCTCTGTGTCTGCACCGATTTACGGTTGGTTAATATATTTGGGTCAAAATTGCACGCAAGTAATTATATCATCGAATGAGTAAATTAATATGATTCACATTTTTCTGTTAAATTTAAGTTTAATTGTCGTGTGTAGAGGTCCATTGTTGAGCCAGACTCGATCTCAACGATTTATGGTTCACTCTGCAAAAAAAGACCTACTGATTGCACTAGATCCTTCCCGATCTACGTCTGTATTTTTCTGTACGTCAGAGGACGTCAGTATTTGCGCAAAGCCGTAGATGCTTTACTTAGTAGACTAGCTACCACCCTTCCTAAATCAATCAATGCGATGTTTTAACACGATTCCCTTGTAATGTTGAAATTTATTTGCGAATTATAATTTGCTCCGCTAATTCGCTTAGTATGTGCTAAGCACACATTAACCGTAGTCTTTTTAAGACTTTTAGTGCTTTTCCCTTTTGATTTAGTTTTAAAATGAAATATCTACCTCTTTTTTGAAGTTTAAAATATGTACTGCAATGTAATTGGGGCCATCTGTACCATTGTATTAGTGTTGTCGTTCTATTAAATAATCCATGTCCCCAGTTCTATATAAGTATTATTTTGAAAGACCGTAATAATATATCGTATGTTAGTGCAAGATAAGATTCTCAAATGTCCCCTTACAGCCCGACATCTCTATGAACGGCATAGAACTAATCAGCTGTTAGATCTTAACTGGTTACAGTTATGTTTTCAGAATGAAATGGGTATCGTTTAGCGTCGGCCTTCTTGGAAATATTTATCTTGATACTTATGAAACATACTTACTGCGCTACCTTAAATCATTGTACTGTATACATCACTAAAAATATTTAATTTCAAAGTTTTCTCGGTGGAAACTTAAATAAATATATCTGTCACAGAAAGGACTAATCTACTAAGACATAGTTATTATTCTTCGTCTGTTACGTGGACTCTTTAAAAATATTTTGTAACGTATTTTTGAATAAATTCATACATTTATGTAAAGCGTATTGTAATTTTAAAATTGGTACGATTGAAAGGTGTTGATTGCAGCTACATTTAAACTCGCTGAGTAAGTTTTTAATTGCAAATTGCAAAACTAGAGCAGCTATCCATATCCATTCGATAAAATAATCTTGTTTTCTGTTACAGGTCAATATTGAATGCTCGGTCATATCAGACTATTTGTCAGTGTCGAGTATCGGAATTCTTATGTATGTTTGTCAATGTATTTTTCGTTATTTATTCAATCAATTCCAATCCAGGACTAAGTGACTGTCTTGTTTGCATCCCAAAGTTTAAAGTAACCGATTGTAATCTATTCGTAATTCTTAACTGATTTTCTTTTTTTCGTTTGTTGATTCTTTACGAGCTTCAAGGTTCATCATAATCCATTAATACCTAAACAAAATGTTATAATACAAACATAAAATTTCTCGGGTAAATGATGTAAGTGGGCACGATAATTTGTGTGGTTGCGTGGGGTTACAGGACCAACAAATAGAGGCCCTTGTAAGACAATTTAATGAATAGAAACGTGGTAAACGTGGTTCCTCGGAAGCGTTCAGTTTCATGGTGTCACTACTCACCAACAGCTCGCCGCAACCTGCCCTGTGGATTTATTTGTTATTATGAAATGAGTTTCCCACAAACTGCATCTAAATTGCTGTCCGATGATTGAGTCCCTAAAATGCTGACGACGTACTCTTTACATCGCTAAGATACGAATGTCATGACGTACTAGCTGACCGGGCGAACTTCGTACCGCCAATAAAAGTTGTCTGGACATATTTATATAAATTAAACAAATTTGGAATAGTAAGTTATTCATTCTGCGATTGGGAGTGTCGAAGATTACTCGTTCCAGGATCACAGGAGTACTTAATCTGCGCAATTGTTGATGTTCGTTGTGTCGTACTAGCTGTTGTTGTGTTTGATGTGCACAAACTCGTTCCAATCTAAACATATCTTCTTTTCAGAAATTCATTTCATTTTCAGACACCCTAGACCTCAATTCTGACATACCAACACGACCATCATCATGCTACATAACAAATGTCAGTTTTGATAATAAATTAAGTTAAATTCCACCTGGATGAAGTCGCGGGCACAGCTAGTAATACAAATAAACATGATAAAAAAGATGGTTCATATCTTTATGGATCATCAACAATTCATTATACTGATCTAACTTTTGTAGAATGATTGAAATTAAATAATTCACCACCAAATCACTATAAGAAGAACTACTTCATTTCAAACATCTGTGATAAAGGCGATGACGACCTCAATAGATTTTGATGTATGTGACAGATTAATGATTGTTATCATTTATGGTGGACTAGTGACCCACCCGCGATCTGCTCATTATTAAATCGCACGGGTGTAATTTACTAATGAAGAAAATGAGAAATGCCCTTAGCAAACAATATTATACATAAATAAATAAATAATATTAATTTTATAAAATCTCTATCTCCAGTGGTTTAAGCTGTGCGTTATCTGTTAGTCAATTGGTTGGTTTCATGGAACATACCTATAAAGTGTGGTTTTATTTCGATTGTCATACAAAACTACTATTGAAATTTTCGAAATTTTTGATAATTTTTCAAAAATTTCATACAAACCTAGTACTGCCAATGATGAACAAAAACAACAAGTGATGTTATTTCATACACGCGGCAATTGAGTTTAACTTACATATGTACATTTAACTATATATTTCTCCGTCGCTTATAACAAATCGAATGCTGGTGCGGGGATTTAAACATATTGATTTGGTTATTTGTTAATTATGTACTTTTAATTACTTGCTGAAGCTCTGATACTACATATTCGAAATATTTATCTTCGAAACCGAATACTCCACGAAGTTGTTAGAACATTTCTTACACACATTAGAACTTGCTTATCATGCAATATACGTATTTGTATTTGTAGCAGAATTCCACGCCACTTAACTATCAAAAATGACCGTTATTATTCCGGTTAACTTATCGTTCTGGTGTTGTCGATATTTTATACGAAGCAATTATAATTTTTAAAATATATTCTAAACATGTGACTAGTAAAATCATATAAATCAATATACAGTATAATTTCTAATACTAAGTATAAATTAATCGAGCTGTTGTATGATATCTCATGAGGATGGCTGCAGCACTGATCGAAGGCTGGGAATGCAAATTGTTCGGAAGTTCAGGTTCATTCTATTTCTGTTTCTTTTGAATTAAATAAAGTACTCAAAGTTGATGAGCAGTTGTAATTAAAGAAACACTTCATTTGTTAATTGTGAAAGTCGATACTGACTCTATATAACTCACGCATGATCTGGGAAAGTTCGCTGTGTATAGGAAAAGTTGGAATAAGGAAATTGTATTAAATGAACCGACCAGGTTTTCAATACCTATTATATGTCAAAATCCAAACCGTAAAATTCACATTAGTTTTGAAACGGTGATATAATTTTCCAAACGCTTTCACGCAGCGGTAATAAATTTCGCTTAACGAAATGTGCATACAATTCCTAATAATAGAAGTCAGTAGCTGCTAGCACTGACAGCTTTAATTAATAATTAAAGCTAAGCTGTTGAATTGTGAGATAAATATGATAAAGTAATTTATCAATCAGCGACATTCGAAAAAGATATCATTCAATTCAGTTGAAAGTTGTTTCTAAATGTTTATAGTTGTGGCCAAAAATATGAAAATATATATAAACTAACTTTACTGATGTCCATATCATTTATCATCCTCTCTCGCATTGCTTCCGAAAACTTGTCTTACAAACAATACCTGATTTGTTTTAGGGATTAGTTGTTCTAGTTCTATGAATTAGAAACATACGTATTTATCATAATAACTATGGTCAGGAAGTCAACATTTTATTTAATGTAGTGTAGTGTCCCGTTTTGAAAACTCTTTTTATAAAGGAAGACAATTAAAAATAGTTTCTTCTTATACAATGTCCTGGATATTAAAACATACATTTTAATAAATTTTATCAGCTCTTGAAATATACCCAGTCACATTCACCCCGAGTGTAGTATTTCACGCCAGCTTGCAAGGAAGGCTATTTATCTGAAGGTAAGCTGCAGGGTGGCTGTTGACTTGTGGCGTCATCCTTTCAAAAAAAACTCTTATGTATTAAGTTTTGCTACGGAATAAGTAATGAAGGAACGCTTAAAATTAAAATTCTTGAAGTCGAAACATCATAAAGATTAAATACTACATTTTCAATATGCTAATATTTCCAGTCCGGTTTCCTTCTTGTGTATTATACAACAGAAAATTTAATAGTTAAGTTAATAGTTGTTTTTTAGATGTAAATTTAATAACAAAAAATTTTGCGCCTGACTCATTGTTGAGTCCACGCAGTTCCCCCTGTTCGTGAAGCATCTTGATGAATAACGACTCGATATGTGGACTTGACCTTGTTATAAAGATCACTGGGCTACCTACCACCCAGTTTAATCCGATGGTACTCACGCTCGGTGATTATTTGCCTAAATAGATCCATCTTTCCTTCTAGAATTAAGCGCTAAGTGTTTTTTTTTCATCTTTTGGTTGCAGTGTAAAAGAAATAGTAATCACTGATTGCCTTGCTACATTATCGGGCAACGTGTTATGAACCCCGTTGGCTCAGTCGTCGACTGGGGATATAAAAATGCTATTTTTATTATTTAAACGGCCAATAGGAATGATTATAGATTGAATTTTGATCTATAGATATATCAACAATAATTTCTGTTAAATCTGTTTTGATCATTGTTCTCCATTCATGGATTTTTTAACCTGTATCCTTTATCCCTTAAAAACATGTATTTAATTAATGAAGTACGCAGGGATTAAACGATAGAACTTCTAAAGTAATATTTATTATTGAGTGAAACCTGTCTGGTGAAAATGGAATAAAAATAAAAACTTTCTTAACTTCGATTTTTTACTGCTTTGAATACAGATTAATATTCGAAGGTGTAATATTTTACGGTGACACAGAGGTTCTGCGTGAAACCGATAAAGTTTTATATTGTCGAATATAAATCCCGTGTTCGAACACAAAATGAAGCAATGCTTAAAAATTTTACTGTTTTTATATTAAAGAATAAGAACTAATTCATTAGAAGCTTTACAAGTAATATATTTATTGAATATCATTCATTTGTAGTAAGAGACTTGAATGTTCAAAATGTTCTAGCTAAAAAGATTAGCTATCCAATGTACTTTTTAAATTGTTTTAAAGATTTGAAAGATAAAGCAGATAGGTGTAAATTTTTGAAGAGATCGCAATTGCGGTCACGCGCTATAAATCTCCTGTACCACAGTGGCTGTCACGTCGCACTGTGGTACTACGCCGGTAAAAGTACAATTTAGGCGAATAATTTGACACGGCTAAAATGCCACATTATATATTTTAGACATCGAAATAAACACCGTAGTGTAAAAGTTGTTGGAGTAATTAAATACAGTTTAGTGTTTGTACACTTCATAAAGTTTGATATTACCCTCCTTATGTTGACTTTCGGTATCAGATTGAATCGGTAGGAACATGTAATGTAAACTGCTCGACACGGTCTAGGGATATTATATGTATAGGCTGCAAAAATATTTCCTTGTTTATATTTGCAACACATTTATATATCTGAGAAATCAATTTTTAATCAGCTTACACTACAAAATAAAATAATTAACTTTATTAAAAATGTAATAATTTTATATACAAAGAAACAAAGATAAACGTAAAATGTTAAACAAAGAAAACATAAATGTTTAAATGCTCACGAAGATGATTCTTTACCTATCTCTACACAATACTATCTTCACAATCTGATACTTTTGAATCAGTATCATTATTTATATTCGATTTGTTATCAAAAAATATACTTCTCATGCCAGTAATCCTCTATAGCTCTTCCTGTTTTGTTTCGTTTTCTTACCAAAAATACATTTCAACAGTAATATATTACGTATAAATAATGTATACTTTAATTTAAAGTTATGCATGCAGGAGCATGAAGTTTAAGTGACAAAATAATTATATACTGATTAAGCGAAAAAAAATTAATTGCTTTAAAATTCTATCCCAATGAGCTACTCGTATAAATATGTGTGAGTATACTCTAGATGGGTATACCTGGATCTTTAAATCTAAAAAATACATTATTTCGATAAAAGTACCCTTTCATTTAAAGTGCAACACATTGAAATTCTATCTCTTATTAGTATATATTTATACCTTTAGATACAAGAAAAGAAATGGGTTTTTGTGGAATCAGCATTTGAGTAATCGTCGCATTAACTCATGACATTGATAGTACCAGAGATCCTTGTGCGAGATAAATGTGCTTCGAGTTTAAGCGTACAGTATCAGGATTTTAATGCAATTTCAATGCAATTTCTCAGTTTTAGCGTTATTTGGATATTATTATTTGTAAGGGATTATGTACCCCGAACGAAACGAAATTGAGTTACTAATTGCATATATATACAGGTGTATTTTGTACGCATATATATATATATATATATATATATATATATATTCGTCAAGATTCAATAATTCTACTAACTTAATAGACCCAAGTTATATATAAATTAGCTGATCATATTTATACAACTTCTTAAACAAAACATGTGGTGTATGACATAAGAGAAATAATTGCCGGCACAAACCCGACGCTGATCGCGACAGTTATGTAAACCTGTTCAATAATACCAAATTATTTATGTAATACCTCTGAGACCAAGTATCTGTTTGATGAACTGGTTATTCTAATTTAGCTAGAAATAGTCACATAAACACGGTCACTTATCAGTCAATGAAATGCAAGAAGTCCACCATCCACTTTTATGGAAAGTTGTGGAATTTATAATAATAACATTCTGATAATTTATTTATTGTCAGTCGTTGAGACATGGTTATTGCAGTCCAGTAAACAAAATGAAATAAGACCGCAGTTTCATTTAAATTTGGTGACGTACCACAGGATGCGGCTCTCCTAACTTCTATGGACTAGATAGACTTGAAGTGCACTCCACCGCACTGTACCAGTGGGACAAAAACTTTCGATATCAATAAATGCTTATGAGCTGTTATCGAGCTTTTACTAATTAGTACTTAGTATTTCGTTTCTTTGATTTTATACTAACTTCAACTGTGATAGTTATGGTGAAACAAAGAATTTGAATCTGAATATAGTCTGTGATCATATTTTATCTAATTGATTCTAATAAACGTTCGTTACCTACATAATTGTAAAAGTACAAATTATAATAAAAATTATTCACAAAAGTAATAAAAACCATGATAAACTATCGGAAGCTCCACCACTAAAGGAAAAGGAGCGATTTGAGACTGTAAAAAACAAGATTGTTATCTTCAATTAGTTTTCTAAGAGCGGGCTGATCAGAATCATGAAAAAGGAACAATATCGGTGGCGATTGGAAGAGAATCTTATTTGAAATAAAACCGCGGTTCGCGGTCCGCGCATCGTAGATAGAAGAAGGATTCGTTTCGTTTTGCTCGACCTTTCTGCAAGTTCAAGTATTTATTTTATATTTTGTATGTTTCATAATAAATTAAAATAGTTATTTAAGAACAAAAATAAACTAAGAAATGTATAATGTTGATATTTATTTTTAATTTTCGATTTACATGAAAATTACTATTCAGACCAATGGCGAAATAACTATTACGAAGCACAAATTATTATCTTTATATTTCAAAATGTGTTATTGGATTTACAATCTTATCTTAATAAAATTACTAGTTTACGTATATAAGTATTGATTTAGAACGTTTCGCTACCATTGTTGATTTGTGAAAGTATCAAAAGAGAGATCTTACTCAATGAATCTGAGTCAGAAGCGCCGCCGGTGTCACCACGCCACGTTTTGTCTCTTGTGGGTATAATTACTCATCATTTTAGCGTGACTCATTGGAAACTACTACGAGTAAAAAATTGGCAAAACTCTTTTAACGCTGGGTTTTTAACTGTTTTACTGATTCGTAAGTGCCTATCGATCAAATTTCAAAACATTTGTTGTATTCTATTGTACTGTACTGTATTACTGTTTATATTTGTAGCATTCATTTTAACTTGTTTTCGAGGTAATTAACACGGTATTGACATATTATAAGTGAAGCAATGTGAATTTACAGTGTTAATAGTGTAAATTTATGTTAATCTTGATCTATGATTTATTCATGTATTTATATTACATGTAGTTATTATAATTATGTACTTACTTACATTGCACTCTTTTCCCTATTTTAATTCAATCTCAACACTCTTGTTAAGTATGCTCTTTTCTTATGATTATTCTTCTTCAGATGAGTCAGATTTGTACATTACATTATTTTCTATTACCAGAGGTTAATTGTTTAGTTCTAGATAATTTGCTATAAAAATATGAATTACACAGGTTACCTTTATCTTTTTAGTATGGAACAACGACAGAAATCGTCACCATGCACATACTGAAGCTACTACTAAGAAGGTGAGTACCAACAATGTCGCTTACCGAGGGATTAAGTGATAAAGCGTAATTAGTTAATTTAATGAAGGATTTAATACAAAAATGCGTATATAACAACAAAAGTTTGCAACTATTTTCATTACAGCTTCCAGAGTCAAATTGCCACACAGCATTAAATTGTCTTTGACCACTTTTTTCCGATTTTGCATAACTAATTACCATGATTTTTAAATTTGGCACGATAATGTACGTTTTAATAGTAGTTTGATCGTTCGTTTTTTGTCCGTTTTATTGAATGTTTAAAGCATATTTCTACATATTCTTTGATCGCACTAATTACCTACAAAACAGCTAGCAACATAATTGCCTATTACTTAAAAATATTAGTCATCCAATATAGTAACTTTATATTAATGTTTATCACTGAAATATGCCACTGATATAATTCTAAGAAAAAAATTAAATTACTTTATGTAATACAAATTAAAATGAGAATCATTTGCCCAGTAAATATTCTTTGAAATGTTTAATGGCGCCGTTATCAATATTTTTTATTCTGTTAATGACAATATTTTTCCACTCTAGAGAATTAGCGAAGTCTAATGGAAGGACTGTACTTCAAAAACTCAATTCCATTATCAAGTACACATTAAACTATAGCTGAATTACAAAGTTTTGTAAGACAAGGCGACAATCTATTCTAACTTTCTCTAAGACCTAACTTTTGCACATAACCTCAAGAGGAACATCGTTTAACTTGGAAGGTCATTCAGAATAGAGTACTAAGTAATTAAATAAAGTTTATTTTAATTTATCTGATAATTTTATGCGTATACTTTTAGGTCTACGCTTCGCTTCACTAAACGGATGTCTTACAATTGTAAATACTCGTAGCATCCACACCGTTGTTCCTTTTTATCAAGCATTTAATATATTTCATATGTACCCCATTTTATTGTTTTTGGGTAGAAAACCAGATCTATTTATTAGAATCATTACTACTTACTACCCTCTTACAGGGAGTAAGTACAAGTGTCCAAACAAACTTATATTTCCTTTTGTGCGATAACAGATCGATTTGACAGATTATAAAGTATCTGAGATAATGACCCATTATATATGTTACAAATATACTCCATATAGTAGTATTAGTAGTTATTAGTCTATTTAGTAGTTTCCATGCGAAACCATCCCTGATTATACAGAGCCAGAAATAAAGCCCAGAAGAAATCCAAATGTAATTTTTCCTCTACGAGTATATCGATAATTAAGTCTTTTTAGAAGTTTCTTTTGGACAAATCCAAATAATAATGTTTTATTATGGATGACTATTTTATCGTATTTCGGCTTAAAAATAATTTATAACGCAATTTCTTTTGGGTTTACGTCACTTAATTGCCGAATAGCATCTTGTTGTTCTCAGTGCCCGAATCAGTGTCTAATCTCTGATTCTAGATGCTCTCCATTACCTAATCCTCGAATTGTGGTTTAAGCAAAACAGCTGAGTATCAGACGGCTTAATTAGCATGAAAGTGCACGGGTTACGGCTTGTTTATCAGGTGCATAATTAACTCCATCGCTTTAACTTGACCAGGCGACCATGGTAATAATTTTAATGTCAGTACAAGTAAATAAAGCACGTCGGTAAATGAGATAAATGATAATCAGATCACGTATACATCGTCTATAGCGCCCTTTTATTTAATTTTAGTTACACATTGGTGGAAACTTGAAAATTTTTTTTTGTCTAAATTAATCTATATTTATACTACTAAAAGTTATGGGGTCGAATTTATCAGTTGAATATTTTATGGAATTTTCAATCCAAACAGGCTTTGTTATCGATTTAGGTCAAAACATATTTCTCTGGAACTTCTGTCTGTCTGTCTGACCCCGTATCACACAAAACCACTGAACAGATTTGGATGATATTTGGCATATTCGTATCTTATATTATAGGTAATTATCTAGGACACTTTTCATCCTGATAAATGGATTTTTCCCGAGGATTTATACTAATAATAATATTGTAATGGTATCAAATCAATCGCTCGGACGTTTAAGGTTTATTATCGAAGAGTTTAAGGCAAATTAAATTTTACAACAGTTACGTTCTTAGATCGAAGGTATGGGCATGTTTTTTTCATCACTATTCAGAATTATTTCTAAGAATAGCACATCTTAAGATTTTTGCATAGTTTAGAAGAGCAGGACGAGAAGCTATTTCTTAAATACCGTTAATTACATGTATCGTGGAACTACCAAATAATTTATTATTCATATATGTTTTTTTCCCTGTAATGTCCACACTACTGAAACCGAGTCACGAGTGCTAATAATGTGATTTTAAATTTATGTTGTATCACACAGGAACACTGTAAGTTTTAATACGTGGTTTCCGAGAGTGTGATGCTTTCGTTGCTATACTATCGGGGCATCGGATAATCAGTTTCAGGATATAAAGTTATAGTAGACAGTAATAGCGAGCAATCTAAAGATTTTCATACCGAAGTTCATACTAGGTCAAACAAATATTCTCTTTAAGTACGACCAATTTGAGCAAATCAACGCAACTAGGCCACATTATTGCATGATGACCGTTTCTAAGATGCTCATCATGCGGTCATTTTTATGAACCGTTAGTCTGATGGATGGATTACATCAGAATCATTTAGGTTAAGTGGATCATTACCCTGGGCTGAAACTGAAAATTATAATATTGCACGCAAAATATCTTAACTTTTGAACGTTAGACATTTCATTTTACTTGCGTTATTCTTACGCCACTTTTAATCTCAGTTGCATATTGCTCACGATTCGTTACGTTCGTGTTTATTACGTTATTTCAACGCCCGATATGTTTACCATACGACGTGGATACATTTCATATGTATGCCGACAAACCTTAACAATGAACGGTTTCCTCGGAGCACGCTATAAAATGCATAAGCTACTACAAACACATAGATAATTCATATGCAATTCGCCGAACGCAGATCGTTTAGTTATATGAATATTAATTGATAATATTATAAGTATTTACACGCAGCACATTCCAAATGTGAAGTGTTGACACCTTTGTTCTGTGTTCTTCATAGGTTTATGGGATGGGGATAGGAAGTGCGCCATATTGTTTATTCAAGGTTGCACAAGTGCAGAATTAATATTCGTATATTTAAAAATGTTTGTACATACCAAACTATATGGATGCAAGAAGCCAACGTGTCTGATATTTTAAAAACTAATTCAATAATAATTATAATTAATTAATATAATAATAATAACTAGAATTAATTAATAGAAATACGTTTGCTTAAAAATTATTATAGTTTGTTTAAAATTGTATATTATCACATTTTATTTATCACTATAATATAACTCCTATTTTTAATTGTATTACTTGTTTAAATAGGAAGATATATAATTACATTTGCAATTATAATTCTCATTATTATAAGTTGGTAAGTATAGTTGAAGTACTTAGAAAGTGTACTACGATAATATCACCCAGGATTCGAATGAATGCGCACAGCTCTGACAAACTCAGAATGATTCGTAAAGTTTCTGCAGCTTATCTGTGGAGGCTTCGAACTAAAACTATTTGCTTATTTGGGACATGTCATTGGGACATGTCAAACATACAATGCATTGTTTAAACCTCATTATGAACAATTTGCCCGTTCTGTCTTTTGTGCAAAATTTTGAAGTGAGTCATTTTAGCGTATGAAATTACTTTATGTGTAAATTCATTCACTTTAGTTCGATTATAAATTTAATAAATATAGAATTAAAATGTCCTAATGGTAAGTTCCCCCACATATCATAGTTGCGTTTGTCAGTATTATAGACACATAAACATTTTTCAGTTATAAAATTCAGTATGTAATAAACACAGTCCTGCTATATCAATCTAACAAAGTTTTAGATATAGTGGTCCATACCAAATACGCTCTCTGTTAGACTGAACACAATCCTGTAACTCACTGGTGCCGTACTAAGTCAATTTGTAAATGTTATAATATTCATCAATACGCAAATTATAATCTTTTCTTTGCGTCCATCCACTCAATCACCTTCATGCCACATAGGGCTGCTAAGTTGGTAATATATTGGTAAAAAAATTGTAAGGAAGGTATTATCTTTCCAACCACAGTTTTAAAAATAATAGTTATATAACAGAGTTGTTATAGAGTAAAAAATTTTTTGTGTAATACAAAGTGTATAGGGTCCCGCTACCTAGCCGGTTTAACTAACTGATCGGATGTGGAGGACAAAAAACTATGTCATCCTCATCTTCATTGAAATAGCAATTTAGTTTTTTCGATTGCAATATATGTATATAAATTAATTTTATGATATTTTTCTTTATTTGTAACGTTTTAATATGAACAAAGTTAAATAAATAGGTTATGAAACTGGAAAATATTAATCTAAAATTAAAAATAAATGTTATATTTGATAAATATGGAGTGTTATAACATAAACAAATATAACCATAAAAGTAAATGTAAAACCTTATCAGGATTTAAATTATATTGTTTTAAAATAGCAGACAACCCTATTTCTTTCGGTTAGCGAGGTGCTAGTTTGATTGAGATGTTTGTAGAGGTCACATAGGTTGAAGAATAACAAGATGCTAATAACTATAAATCATTGCTATTCAGAATTAGTATTTAAGCGGGTATTTTGAATATCACGAAGAACTCAACGTTACGTGACTACGAACAAAATATTACATTAGTCAAGCGTGAGCCGGATTAGTGACCTAAGTATTTTCCGTCAGCATGATGTATTATGCTAGGTTCTCGTACAACATGTGACTAGCAACTTTATCATTACATAGTATGAAACCAACTGTCTTTCTATTTGAAGACACTCCCTCATGTATTTTTTTGATCAGAATGGAATGATTCACGAGAAAGATTTAAATGTATGAGGTAAACATAAATAACTTATATATCGCCTGATAAAAAAGAGTAACAATTATTCTAAGTGCGCGTACTTTTTGTATGTAAATGAGCATGTTTAATGAAGCGAAGCGTGGGCGATTTACTAGTACTTCATAATTTATAAATCCCGCGTAACCAAACGGATTTTGTTTTATGTATAGAAGAGATTGAATTAATTGCATGTTTACTTTATATGGCATCTGAAACCCGTTTCTGAATCGCGAAAGCTTTTTGCAAGGGAAAGTTCCGCTCGGCCGCAGCGATCGGTCCCTTCCGCCAATATTGCCGTAGTGAGCAGGTTAGGGATATTAAAGCTCCTCGTAAAAGCTAACTGGCTTTACTATGCTTGTGCGAAATTATAAAAGATGGAAGATATCGTTTATTTTTATGGCCGTTGCATTTAGTAACCATTCGCGATGAGTACCTCACACAAATACAGTTTTAGAACTTTTTGGATGGTGTCCTCACACCAGCGAATGATACACGACACATTATTTACAGAATACCCTGTGTACACAGTATGGTAATGTAGTTCCCTTTACTGTTAATCTACCTAGTGGGTATCAAAGATATCATGTGAACAGCTTGTTGCAGTTGCAATCATAGTCGAATCGGACTAACTGGCGCCTCTGTCGCGCGGTAGTATTGTCCATCTCGACCAAGTAAATATTGCCACCTCGAACTTAGCGTCGTGGCATCTACTACCGAATGGTGTTGGCATAAAACTACACTGTAAATGGTGTGTTGTAGAAACGCTACACAGTAAATATGTAACATATAGTTAAAACACGGATACCTTATAGGGATGTTGGCGTTTCTGCCTGATTTGGAAATCAGTGCGATTCTCTCTGAATCTTCAGTAAAATAGAAGCGACAAAGTAGAAATTTGTATCAGATGTAGTTTGGTGGTCTTACAACGAAAGTATACATTAAGTACCTAGGCGTTTTGATTATGGGGCAAATTTTTAGGAGATATTTAGGATACAATACAATGAAAAGTATAAAAAATCATGATCGGTCATGAAAAACAGTCAGAAGCAAGACAAGACAAGAATGAGTGACGAAGATAGAGAGACAAAAACAAAGAACAAGAGATGGTCTAATTGCTGAAAGCAGACATAGTTACAAAGGGTGTAAGTACATAGTTAAAACGGTATTTAATGAACTGGACGAAAACTTAAAATTGTTAACTGCAGTTTATCTGCGATACTTTCGAGCCTAAACTGGTGATATGGTAACACGTAGTTTAATGGTAAACCTATATAATGATTGTAGGCCCCTTAATGAACATGATACCAAAATTATTCCTAGATACATTTTCAAGACAGAACCCTTTACTACGTTAGTCCAATTCGTACTTAACTTCTTTTATTTTAAATTTCGAAGTCCAAACGTTACAAATATGAAACCTGTCTCAGAGATAATTCAAGCATTATAAATCAATCTTTATCTATGCGTCAGACTTCAAATAAGATTGTTAAAAGTTTGGTAATTAATGACCTTGAGGCCCTAAAGGTCATTTCGTGCAAAACAGATTGCATACTCCTTTCCTAATTACATTTTATTCACAAAAATAAGAGGGTCTGTTGTTCCATTATTATATTTTTGATAATAAACATTATTTTCTCTGATTAATCGATATGTCTGTTTGTATGTAATTTGTAAACTGTCACATAACCTTTTTTAAGTTCACTAGAAAATACTAGCAAACGGAGTTCTGTCTTTATTTATTTATGTGTATATTTTTTGCATACATAATTTTGTATTTAATTTGTTGTAGAGAAATTAAATAATTATTATCATTACTTACTCGCTTTGTGTTTTTTAGAATTATTGTATGGTATTTCAAATAATTTCCAAAACTTAATGTTCGGTGACAGATATTATGCGTATTGATAGTTTAGTGGTCTGTGAAAGAAATAAGCAAAAGAAGAAAGGTCTTCTATTAGCTTATAATCAAAAAAATAATTATATATAACACACCTATTTATATAAATAGCGCCATCTAGTGCACAAAATACGACAAAGTGGATAGCTCCATTCCGTGCTTAAATTAATTTCTGTGTAACACTTTATCATAGCAGTCGACGACGGTGTAGAAGTTGATTAAAGTTTTGCAGCCCCATCTAGTGTCGTGTTATAACAAATTAGCCTAGATATATTTAATTAGATGTCTTAATGAAAAAATATATATTATGTGTCAACTTTCATAGTGATTGGTCAAACAGTGTCGAACTCTAGACTCGAGATCATTAAATTTCAAACATATTGACAATTTATTTATTATTAGTAGATAAGCTTATTAAAAGTAAAAGTGTTGGAAAAGCTCAATTACGAAGATATTTAATGACAATTACAAAGAAAACTTTGGGGATGGCACTTTACCGCTAAACAAATAAGTGTCCAAGTTGAGTGGCTAGTAATGTCAGGATAAAGCAACTCTAAAGGAGAGACAATAGTCGCGAGCAGTTCGGCAATTCAAAGCCAACGAGCCGCGACAGTTATATGTTTAAGAAGTCCATGCTTTGAGACGAAAAAAAATAGTATAACAAATGCCTATTTCAAAGGATTTCAAATAAAATACTAAGGATGTACTGTTATTTTGTGTAGTGTTCAATCTTCACAATAGCAATTTTAATTACATATATACTACATATTCTCACCAACGGTTGAATGGTAGAGAATTCTTAAAGACATTAAATCAATCCATTATATATATATTTTTGTAAATGTGTAATAAACATTAATAAATACAAAAATAAAATATTTTAATTTTAATTGAACATATACTTCATAGCGCGGTCGGTTTATATAAATAAATCATATAACAAATGGTGAATATTTAATGTATTGTTATACTAGGATCATACGTGTTGCAAGAAGATGACCGACTGAATTTTAATTCTCACCGACACATATTTTGTTTATCTGGAGTATTTTACATGAGAAGATTTTGATGACGCATCAGCAGGAGCAACATATTTTACATAACTTAAGTTGACAAGAATCGCAAAGTGAATGTCATACAATAAGTTATTTTTATCGACGAATTAAGTAGTTTAAATACTTTTAAAACTGTAAAATAAAAATATTAATTTATTCAATTTTATATTGTTATACATTAGGACTATTTTATATAGTATTTAATAAATCTTTAATAATAAAATACACTCTTCCACTTTTAAATGATTTTTACAATAAGAAAACAAAATTAGGATATTTAGAATTTTACTTATTACTAAGCTTATTCATTAAAAAGTAGGCGCGGTAAGCCAATCAATTACATATAAAATCATATATAATACAAATAAATATACACACATACTGTGCTGATTGTGTAGTGTGTTGTGTATTTTGCAACATATTTAAAAACAATATTTTTTAAGCACAATATGAACTTTACCTATCTCTTCTCCAAAATAAATATATCTTATCTATACGACAGCAATAAGTTAATTCGTTTAGAAGTAACACGATTATTAACTAATGTACCAACATAGTATAAAATGTTTATTCCTATGTTTATATTTATGTCGCACTATTTTTTTTGCAAATATTAAATACCAAACCTTTAAATGAATTAACTGAATCCATTTCTTTTTTAATTTTTAGTGATAGCGGGTTCTTTAATCTATAATATAATCTATGTATCATCTTAAAAAGTTATGAAGTTTCAGCTTTAAGCTGTGTATGCCCAAGGGGTGGTTCCATTTAAAACAACATTCAACAGCGGTCACTGAACTATGTAAACCAAATATATTTTGACGTTGGTTAAATTTTTAGTGGCATAAAGTAGATTTTGTTGACCTAACCTTCTGGGATGTTTAGAGTTTGAGGATAACTAACTTATTTTGATGAGATGTCAGTTAATCAATATAAAAATATACTTTTTCATAAGATGTTGGCAACTTTAACGGTTAAAGGTTACTTTATGCTAAAATTGAAAATAAATTTGAATGGGGCTATTATATATATTAATTAGTTAGCTAGCACTAAACTAGGTTCAACATATAAGATATGTACTTTAAATCCCAGAAAATGTATTTGCTCTCGTGTCATAGGATATGTAACTTATATGCTGACTTTGAAGTAGTGTTCTGAATGTTAAAGTCATACTACTTTATTTCAGTTTTAGCTAAGTCTTAGCAATTACAGAAAGGTTATGTAATTAAAGGATCATTTTCCCTAAGAAAAGTGGCAGCAAAGTTATCTAGGGTATTAGTTGTTACTCTAAATGTGAATGTTTGAACATGAATTTTAATTTGTTATAAGTTATTATTGAATTGCGGTCGTGCAGTATAAACCTTTCATCGGATTTCAGCGTATATTTTCTTGTTGTGTAATACAGCGATAAAAAGTCCTCAATTGCTTAGACAATAGGTCAGATGCGATAGATACGAGTATATTTTAAATTATTGACTCTAGACACAGAATTTTTAAGCATGTTTGACCAAATATTTTATTTAATAGGTTTTAATATTATTTATCAGATTAAGAAGTTATAATGCCAAAAAAATATTTTTGTCAGAACCTCATCTCTTTTGAAGTTAATTAAACAGTGGAATACATTAAGATAAATAAATTTTTAATTGAGTCCCATATGCGTGAAACGTATGGTAAACTCACAAATCCTAGTCCCGCTGTAAAACCGGCCATTGTTGCGTTTGCTTAAAGACCATTATGTAAATTAATATCTCGCTTAGCATAAATAATGGCAAGAGGACATTATAGTTATCTGGTTAGCTAGTTAAGACACCCTTTATTTTCGCAACAAATTTGTCGTAAACAAGTAAATTTGGAATTACGTTGAAATTTACGGACACACATCTACTGTTACGATGATTAAACACTGTATATATTTTACATCTATTTATAGATAGGAAAAAACATAACAGTTCAGTACTATTTCCTTCTGTTTATCAACCGATGATTTTTCGTTTTGTTTAGACGAAACTGTTGACGAATTTAGGGTTATGAATAAAAAAAAAAAACAGCATGTTATTGTTATAAAATTACGACGCCCAGTCGAACACTTTATGATAAAGCGCATGCGTATTGTACATTATTTATGCAGATACATTTTACAGTAAAAACAGAACCCTTATAAAATGATATCAATTACGTGTCATTTTGTCTGTACTTTGTGTGCAGACCGAGAACAAAGGAAATGAAAGTACCAATTATATTTACGGTATAAAATTCACGCGGTTCCGAATCGGACTTCACCAGTTAGTTATTTCTTAATTGGTTTAGGTTTTTATAACATAGTATTTTTATTATGATCATGAATTAAAATATTGTGACATTTAAGATAGGTACTTACAAAACTATTGAAAACAGTCTAGTTACTGAGAGGAGCGAACTCGCTGAGAACTTTTCTTTAAATATAATATATAGGATAAATGCATTTCTGCGATAGTCATCATTTAAATTTATTTATTTCGTAATTATCTACTTTAACTATCGGCGAATTACAATTAGTTTCTGTTTAAAAGTTAAACACAGACGCAAGTTTTGTAATAGATGAGAGCGAAAAGGTAGATAGGTGGGTAGATACCAACAAAACTTTTTCAAATAAGCTTGTATGTTTATAATATTATTTACAATTTCCAACTACAAACCTTCCTTAAAGAAATATACAACATTAAAATATGAACAACTAGCTGCATTCGCCGTTCTCGTACATCATTCATAACTAATTCAAGACATAATTTACATTCTTCGTTGTCGTGGATTTACAAAGAAGAAATTGTGAATAATAATAAACCATGCAAATTAACATGTGATTGTCTGCAACTTACAAATGTTGTTTTACTATATATATTATATATTATATAATATATTAAGTGGACAAACAAAAGGTACGAAGTGAGAGGTACTTGTAGCATGACAACCTGTATCTATGTCTATGTGTTATGGCATATCTTGCGGCATTTTAGCCCATCAGTGCTGATTGTTATCATTAGATAATAGTCGTTACGCTATGCCATATCCGGCTGACCACTAACCTCTTTATCAATGCTCATTTGATCAACGTGGCAGTTGATAAAGTTTGATACTAGAACCTTTATATTTCCTGCAAGCAAAACTGCAAACGCCCTAATGCTTTATTTAATATTTATCATATGCATTCGAGACAGAACAGAGAAAACACAAATACATTTCAATCGGCGAAATCTATGTATTTCCTTTATAAACTGGAGAGATGTCTCATTTGACAGGAGACAAATAATTTATGTTGATTATAGGCGAGCAGAACAACTAAACAATCAGCCCAATTGCGAAATGTGGGCACATAAGTACGGGTGGGTGGATAAATTGCGGTTGACTCAGCGGAGTCCTGTACCGGTCTACGTGCCCGAGTTGGTCCCTGACATCGATTTATTACTCACCTTACTTTGCAATTTGAAATGGAAGTACTTGATACCTTCAATCTCAATTTGTACCTAAACTTATTAAAATTGAAGTAACCTGTAACTTCAATATTAGTTACAAGTCTGTGTTGTTTGTTTTTTGCATTTTTTTTTTGCAATACAAGAAGTGAGCAAACGGGTAGACGGGCTATCAGAAGCTAAATGGTCAACGCCTGTTGACGATTTCAGAAGCAAACATAACACCGGTGTGTCTCTCGTCAATAAGGAGAAGGTGAACCTGCTATTGAAACTGGCTCTGCGATACTGTAAAAAATTAAAGATTGACTTTTAGCAGCGCGGTAGCTAACCAACCGAGTCATGAACGCTATGATCGACACTACGAATACCGTAAAATTTTACTGGGTAGTAGAGGGTCCGACCGGCCATGGTCTGATCTGTTATTCTGTAGGGTGCGAGGTTCCTTCAATCACCTTTCACGATAGATAAATGAAGTATATATCACCATTTATCTGCTACGATGATAATGAAAGATGACCTTTTATGAAGCTTTTATTAAAAAATATCTTTTATTATTGTCAACTTCTTTAACTGGGTAATATGCTACTTCAAATCATAATCAAAGATACTGAATTATTATAACCCTATATATTTAATCTATTTGCTTATCTAAGTTATAAGAATGTTTGATTGTTTAAAATTACTTCATTCAAACGTTAATTAAATTTTTTAATGGAAATGAACTAACAGCTTAGAAAAACATTGTCCCTATTAAGGCTACATCAAATTAAGTAAGCCGTTGAGATGACTACAGTCAGTTAACAAGTAAACAGTTTAGAAATTCGCTGCGCCTGTGACTTTATCTATGATTTTATTGTATTTTGGTTCTAAATCTATTATTTGTAATAACAGTCTGTTTAAGCATTGCTTTGATTATCTATCGAATTTACACTATAACGTGGAATTCCACATATGATAGGCGAATTCGAACCCACAAAAAAATTACCGATTAATAACCAGATGGCACAAGGTTTAGCAAAGTATTATCTGCATTATATCAGTAAAGTATAGATAATATTTTAGGATACTTTGTGGCATCAAGTTACACCTTGATAACGTAATTTTAAACAGCACACACTTCATTCACCAGGTTTCGTGAAATATTTAAAAGCTCGTAAAGTTATTCTAGAGCCAATCCTGAACAAAATATTTCACATAAACACATAAAACAATCGGTCGTATTTCTTTGTACTCCTGATTAAACCCCTAGAATCGTAATTGATTCTTTACGTTACATTCGTAAAATTGGGCTAAATACGTATAATTTACATGTACATCGAATACAAATTTTGTCCGTTTAGCAGATTCGTAGAAAATAGAGTGTGACAAATGGACAGAGAGCCACACAAATTGTGCATGATCGGGGTAGCGTTTCTTTTTTGTCACTGCAAAACATTGGATTGCTCATACATATTGAAATTACTAATATATATAATTTTGTTTATTGGTGTAATTTCTATACGTAGATCTATGCTTCTATACAGCATAATCCAGTATGTTATGTTATAAATGTTATCTAATTGTAATAATAATTACAAATATAGTTTATTTTATACAGGTTTTAATTAAATGTATTGCACATTGCAACAAACATATCGTAAACGATTCTATTAATTTTAACCTAAACATTGTGAAGAAATTAATAAAACAGCTCGGCCAAAAGTTTGTAACGAAATTGCATGACTCGGTAAAAGCTATTGTTACGTGATAAAGTTACAACGGTAGCTTGTAAACACATTAATGCATAATAGTAGGTTATTGCTGCAATGTTAGATCAGCGTGAATATATTTATTTAAACATCAAATAAGAATAATATTAACCATCAGTATGTTCTGAACTTTTAAGTGTAGTGCTTTAAAACATGACATGGAAGTAAAAAAAATAACACTTTACCGTTTTAAAATCATAGTTCAGCTACGAGAAGTTGATGAAATATATTGGTAGCTAGTGTCACTGACAGTATATTTGACGTTTAGTGAATCGTGTATCGTACCACTCCTGTTTGCTTCGACAACGAATCGATTTGAGGTGATAAGTTTTCCAAAACGCACACTCGTATGTGACATATAATCGTATAATCATACTAATTATAATATTAAGATCTTAAAGTTAAGTACATAAGTTTTGGTAAGAACGTTTTGGCAACATCTTAACGAGATTATTCAATTTATGTACATTTATAAATAATATATTGCAATTTTTTTTTATTAAGTATTGTTATAACTATATTTATATTATAACCATGTTCAATAAAAAGTTATTTCATAAACAAAAAACTAAAAGTTGCGAATATTCAATTGAAATCTTTAAACTATGAAATAATTTGAAACTCGATAAATTTGCTGCACAATTAACCTCTCTTCTGCCTTGCTTCTGGTGAATTAAAATAAAAAAGGTACACGATCCGAAGTTAAAACGTGCGTGGTAACGGCGACCGAGGGAGGTTTTAGGGATATATTTCAAGAATAACTATTGCAAATCTTCGATCCATTAATCATTATCTTGAATATATAAGTTCCAGTAGTAAAGTCCATTAGCGGCCCTCTAAGGAGATCGTAACTGAGGTGACCGAGAGTATTCCACCACGTCCAAGTGTCGGAAGTACATGTGCCGCCCGAAAGCCTTCGACATGGCTGAACAGTTAACGATAATTTGAACGATATTTACACCTTTAAATAAATGTTTCAATTTCCTAACATGCGTAAAATAACCAAAGCATAAGATAAAATTTTAACTTGTCTTAAAATTCAAAATTCATTCGACAGGACATGATCCTACTTATTTTATTTACACCGAACTTATGTGTCATAAGTTCTATAGGAAGGTGTAGATGGATACTTTCGATAAGATGAAGTGTAACAGTGTAACACTTAAATGTTATGTAAGTAACTCGGATAAACGTGGTCGGTGTGGAGGACGACCGAATGGCACTTTGTCATACTTATCGTGGCAGTTCAACACATAAATTGGGTGCTATGGCTTTCTTGAGGTAAAACTCGGATGGGGATGACGCTACGAACGTCTCTAGCGATAAGATAATGATGATGGTATTTACCTTTACGAAGAGTTGTAAAATGTAATGTATATTGTATATTTAGTCACTCTGACACAATCACTATGACCACCTCGTTGAAGATGAAATAGCAAATAGATTCTTTCGAAATCCATTGATTTTAACATTTATATCTGAATCAAAAACCTGTGCTTGTTTCGTTTCAGCAAACGAAGTGTTACGTATATAAATAATACACACGCCCGCAACAAGTTTTCTTTAAATAGTTACTTACGAAATTTAATGTTTATCTCACCTTACCATCTTCATCATATTATATCTTACCTTATATTGTTTTTGGAATCGATTTTCGCCGTGAATAAAATTTTAACACGTTTATATTTGCAATAGCTGCATCAAATAAAAAAATCTTCGTATTTCGGTAACCTGCCTATTAGGTACATAAACTGTTGCTCGCATAACTGTAGTACAATATTGAAAGCCTTAAATTGTATTGACAATAATCTAATATAATATTTATGCTTCTTAAACTGTATTAGGAATACACTTCAATAATTCATTCATTCAGATATGGATACGCAAAATCATTACGAAAAACTCCCACGGTCTCTAACGTGGCCTTGGAAACACCTATGTTTTTATGGTAACCGATTATCATTATGCCCCAGAGCAACGCATTTTAGAGATTTGGGCAACGTCGTCGTGACGCGACAGTTAACTGGATTTCTATGGTCGGGGAGCGCATATTGAGTAACTATCGGCCATCACGACCGACGTGCTCGGCTTCCGAGTTATAAATTTTCAATTTGTTTGTACTGATAGCACTACGAGATCGATCAACGGCTCTTCGGGCATCGCTCAAATATAAATACCGTAGCTAAGTGGCTGACGAACACAATTTTATGTCATTTAGGTTTTTGTGCAAACTATTATATGAAAACAAAACAATAGTAGTAATTTAAAGATAATATTAATAATACTATCAACAGTGACTGTAGTTACAGTACAGATTAAAATTATGTAAAACATTTGTACATAAAATATACTGCGGTTGAAAACGTTGAATAGACTAAGATTTGTACGTGGTAGGTAGTGGTAGGTATTTTACGAGTACTAATCAAAGAATAATTAGTAAATAATCAACTGTGTAATTTGTTTAAAATAGTACAATAGTAACGGATTGATTGCGTCACGGTAACAACCGGAAGGCAGTTTCATAACAGCGTATAATTATTGCTGACCTATTTCACTATTTATGTGACGAAATGATTATATTAGTAACCATAAAACTATTTAGTCAAAACATTGAGCAAACAAATATCAATGTCATAAAAGTTATTATCGAGTCCCCGTGCGTTACACATTCATTCTTGCATATCTGTGAACCTAGTGGAACTTACCCCCTTATTTCCGTTTATTTTTTTCACTAATCATATGATAATCTAGGAGAAATTATTTCATTGTGCATCTAAATATGTACTCTTGTGTTCAAAAATATGTTCAAATGGCATTATTTGCTAAAAAAACATGTGTTGGTTTCGTAAGAGTATGGTATCTACAAATCGTTTTAAACGATCTAGTATTTTTTATGAACGTTAAAACAGATACTACCTAGCAGGAGTATGACAGATTTGACTGATCCAGTGTAGTTCTTCGTAACAAAATAACGTAAACTTCTGGTTTAAATGGACAGGGCAAGGCCTTTGGAATATAGTTATCCACCCTAAAGCGGATTGGAAATTTTAAGTAGGCTTCCTCACGATGTTTTCACTGAAGTAAATGATAATTAAATCATGATAATTGATAAACCACTAACCTATTAGAGTGTATAAGAGTGGAGTAGTAAGTGCCCAAAAAATTCCTTTAACGCGATTAGAAGATAAGATTCTATGTAAGAAAACTTTTTAATATGTTTTCAATGTCCGTGCCATAAAATCGTTTGTCAACATAACGCTTCTAAAATAATGTTATTCTACCAAGGCTACTGACCTCAGAATTTTTCTATTACTCTCTGTCAGGCGCAGACTGCCGGCCAACTGATAATTCAGCACCTCGGAACTGGAGCACATGCATTACGGAATAGCTCAGGATTGACTCGAGGTGCGGAGAAAATGAGAGTTCGAAGTTCGATTAGAATTTCATTCACAATTTATGTTTTTATCGCATAAGTCTGATAGTATACGTCAGTTCGCAAATCTTTGTAGAGCTAAGATAAAAGGAGATATAAATGTTATGTAAATTTGTGTATTGGAATGAGCTCTAACCATCCTTCAATCCAGACGCACGCCAATGTGGATGGACGAAATATAGCTGATGAGTCCCTTATTTTTAGGTTGCCGGACACTGTTCCACTCAGCCTATTTTGACGGTACTTGTGAATAGATCTTTACTTCTGTGACTAAATCCATCTTATTTCTAAAAGCAACCTTAAAATGTTTAAAAACCTACCATCACTTGGCCCTTCTGCTCTTTTGTCGTATAACACCAAAAAAAATTACAATATTTTGTAAGTTTTTCTTGGCTTTGTAAAAAAATACAAATTCTTTTTGAATGCAAAATTAGTTTGAATTGTTCATTTTAAGTGCTATCACACATCCGAGCATAATGATCAGTAACATTTAGAATAACATTGGAATATCGAAAAGTGTTAGCACGGGCTTGAGCAAGTGAAATCAGCGCTTCTCATGAATTACGGAATAGCCTCTATGGAGCCGGAACAGAGCAGATACATTACCAAGAAGCTCCCAACGGGGTGCAGATTGTGCCGAGAAAGAAGTCGATTACGTTTTCTCTTAACACCGACATTTACATCTATATATTTTATCGAAAAAAAAGTCCTAATAAACTGCTTGGGATACATAAAAATGTATTATATTGTATTACAGGAATCTGTTTTTACCCGTTATTACATAAAAATATTACAATGCGTACACATTGTCTGTAAGTTATGCGGTTTGGTATACGTGGTAGTATATAAAAGTGCACACAACTCGCGGTTGTAATCGACAACGTGAAACAAATTGGTTTTTTGCGGAATAAGAAAGAATCCAGAAAGCGTGGTAGTAAAACAACTTAAAGCGATTGAGACTTTAAATAGCACGTGGAGCAGTTGGTCTTCTCTGTGATCGTTCAATACACATTCGTCAATGTTGGTCAGCAACAAATATATGTGACCAAACTCTTAAGATTAGTAATCTAGCTCAGTCTCTAACAGTCTGGTATATATTTAATTCGTTTTTAGAAGCCGCCTCCTCGCTATATTTATGCCATACATACATATGCCAAACTCATGATATGCAGTCAAGCATACTTAAATAAATATTAAGTTAAATTATCGGTCGAGAAACAGGTTAATTACATACCTTTTGATATAGTCATGACACATGCCAGGAAATCAAAGTCGTGCCAGCTTGCTTTGGTTAGTTGAAAAATTTAATATAGAAAGAAAATAAACAGAACGACGATTTGTTATTGTTTGTATATTTAATTATCTATTTTATGAGTACTGTTCCAAATTTGATATAACTTGCGTTTTATTTTCAACATCAACCTTTAAATATGCAGTGGGTCAATTTTTATGTCTCGGAAATTATACCAAAGCAGTTTTTTTTTAATACTAACAATATAATTAGTTATATGTTGAAGACTGTCAGGAATATAGCATTAAGCCTCCCTTTGTACCATTATTTTTTATGGTTCAGAAGAAATAAATAAATAAATAAATAAATGAATTACTCAACACTCGGCAACTATTGCTACACCGGAGCCTAGCTAGAGGGCGGCGCTATGACAGACTTATAATCCTTGTATGCACTTACGAATAAATAATAAGTCTACTTATTGGTAGGTACACACTTGTATTTCAACCGTGCTGGTGACTGGTGCCTCTCTGCTAGGAACTGTTACACGTTTCGTTTCTATTTACTGTTAAAACAGTGAATTTTTGTGGAAATGTTACTCTTCTTAAATTACCAATTACCTGTCTAAGAAGATGTCTGACCGTGACGCCAGCATTAATGTCTATCTCCGATATAAAGGTTATTTGAATGTTTATGTAATTACAACTTTGTATTAAAATAACAAAAGATAATAATAGGCAGAGGTATAGATAAGTTCCTTGGAAATTTATTCCAATTTAGTGTAACGAAATCGCTGTGAATTCAGTCTGCACGGAATAACAACATTTAATTGTGTGTCACCACGGTTTCACTAGGCATCTCTGCGAGTTTGATTCGGCGTTTATAGCTGGGATAGTGCGGATAGAGCCATAAAATTGTCTATAAAAATGCTCTCACTCATACTTCTACGACATACTTTACGACTTCACTTTCAGATTCGCTATTACGGCAAAACATTCGGGGATAAAGAGTCCACACAGCTAATATGGTTCATTGGTTTAAAACGAATTAAATGTAATTGCTTTACTTTGCCAGTATTTCATGCCAATAAAACCCGTTATAGCCGGTTTGATTTATATCGTTCATTTTAGAAGATACCCATGAACGCTCCCGAAGGCACCGAGAGTCACGACACGGGTAGAGCTCCGGGGAGAGTTAACCTCGTTACTTAGAGATACGACGCAAGCCGAGTCGATTTTGCAAGCAAGCAACGGCTCAGTAATTCATTACCAGTGATCGACGCGAATCGACTGATCATTTGTACACCATTGAACACACTTCCGTATACTTATTATTCGCGCCAATATTGACATTCGTTAATGCACTTAAAGTTGTCATTTGCTTATCTAAAAACGTCAACAGTTAATTCCTAATCCAAATTTCCCTATTATTCATCCGTCATCGCATGTTATATTGGTTTAATTCACCTGTGAATAAACTGAACGATTTTGATGTGAAAACCTAATAGGTAAATGGAGTTTTCCTGCAAACAAGTAAAACTTTTGATGTAATTGAACCAAACAAATATGTGAAGTGTAAAAAGTTATGAAGATCAACATCGCTATCTTTCATCAACACTGCTACAAAGGGACATTGGGGCCTCCATCAACACCAGAGCATATTAGCGCTAAAGATGCTCCGGATCCATGCCAAGCTTACTGATACTAAAAAATCCATTAATTTTTCCACAAATTATAGGCTTTTTAAATACAATTAAAGTCAATTTTAGAATTAACTTTAGTCTGCGAACTTATGCCTGCACCCTATATTTATAATATACTCTTGCGGTAAGTGTAGATTTCATAAGCGCCACTTTCCTGGTAATTGCAACACCAGATGTATTCACGACTTATATACTTCGGTTTATATGCCGTCTAAATGGGCATTCACTGTTGTTCTAACCGGTGTTCAGACGCAGCTTAGATGAAGTTACAGTCGTCGGACTAAGCGGCACGAGCCAGGGCAGGATATTTGTAACAATATTTTAAAGTTATACTGTTCATTAGATGAATTATAAGAACTCTTAAACAGAAAACAGAAAAACAGAAAGAATACAGTTTGAGACATGCATTTGCAAATATGTTATAATTTGTAACGTGAATGAATTTGAAAAATAGGAACCGATGAGTTAGAGGAAATAAAAATATTGCTAAATATTTTATTACTGAAAATAATCTTAAGAAACTGTAAAAAGTAAAACAGAGCAGATTAAACAAATATTCAAACTCAAGCGTAAATGGAAGGCTAACTTGCAAACTTTTCTTTTACATTTTAGACAGTATTAGCAAACATTCAAAAATATTATGATCGCACCTGTAACTGAAAGTTCGTGTCACTTATGGTCAAGGAAGTATTCAACGACATAGTAATTCAAAACATTTATGAAGCTAGCTAATGGTTAAAAGACGAGTGATATGAAGTTTGAAGAGCGTTCAGTTAGGATAACAAATATATATACATATAAACGAAGTACTATCGATTTGCGGTGGATCCTGCAATCAGTCGCATTGACACAGCGGCGCTGTCGACTGCATTTTTCATCCCCTGACATTTGCGCGTTAGCGAAAATTTTTGCTGTTATCCATGCGATGGATGCAAGGACTACTGTCAAATATTGCACCAATATATACTTATATGACGATAAAAAATAAGTTGCTTAGGACAATATATATTTATCTTATTAGTTAAAGAGGCTGTTATGTTTTTCATGAAAGTATTTTACATTGAATATTTCAAAATTTACTAAATTATTACGAAATTAAAAATATTTAGAAAAAATTATAATTTCTAATACACGACAATTATCATAATTATCATTTTTACTTTTACTTGATCACCACTTACCATCATGTAGGATTGTTGTCGAGCATGAAATTATTTTAAATAAATCAAACACTTCAATGGTGAAAAAAAATTAATGATGTCTCAAACGTTTCGATTATACTTTAAAATTTCTATGAAGTCTCGAATCAGTATGGGATCAAATGAACCCAGTGAAATATGTATGTATATAACATATGTATATCTGTACTTACATGTACAAAAATATTGTTAATTTTACTACACATAATAATATTCCAGATATTTATATAGTCTGATAAACTGCGCAAAACGCTTGGTCTTACTTGCAGCTAATAGGATAGGAAACACGTATGTTGCACACATGTATTGGTAAGTAGTAACAAGTAGATAACTGTACGAGGAAAGTCAATATTCCCTTGTGTCATGAACTTTCCCAATGTGCTATGTTTAAAATGCATTGCTAGCGTCGACTTTTAAGATTTCGAAGGACAGCTTTCATTTTGTCCCTTTAAGTAACGTGCAATATGTCATAACACAACAATGTACATACCGAATACTCATACGTACAGAGACAATCAAATCCACACAACACACACAAGTCTAATACGGCATACTTTTGGAAATAAGTTGTGAAAAACTAATTTTTTATAGTACTAGTATTTTAAATAAAGTCTATATTGTTTGAAAACATCTGGCAATATTTAGCAAAAGCAGCCGCTTGCAGTGCGCTGCAGTCGAGCTGCTGCGACTACATTTTTCATCTCTGACGGCCGTTCCGTTATCGACAGCGCATTTGTCAATTCATGGGGTACTCATGCAATATCACTGACGGATAGCAAACATTTCTGCGCACTATTTCGACGTCACCGTTTGCCAGTGAATGTTTGAAACACGTTTGATTAGATATAAGATAATTCCATTAATTTGCTTTGTTTCAAATGACTAGGAGATTGCATTCTTCCCATTAGGTTTTATAAGTAAATCCTACAAATGGCCTGAACTAGAGCATACTCCAAAATCTTCCGACATGACTGAACGACTGCTGCGTAATGATTATAGCTAGGACCGATAACTTAATATAAATACTTTTGAAAGTATTGATTCGTCATTAGCGATCATCCATACAAATACCGATCGCGTACAAAGTTACTTTATTTCGGCGATCACTTTCGGTTGCCAAAAGCCATCGGGCTATGAGCAGTAGCAAAGGCGTAGAATACGAAATTTATTGAATATGGGTATAGCAGGGCTTAATGTAATGACATAACATTACTCTAACTTTTTTCACTATTACGGATACAACAAACACCCAGTTCATGTGATTACTAATAAGCCACCTCAGATCGAGGTATAGTTCTGTTTGAGGTCGTTAACAAGTGCAAGGTTTGATTCGCAATCGGAGCTGATATTCCTGTGATATATTTTTTCGTTCTCAGATAGTGTTTGTGATGTCAAATTTATGAATTACTGAAGATGTATTATTAATGTGTGTTTAATTATTATTATCAACTTCGATATAGTTGGTTCTATTTTATTGGTGTAATATATTAATATTAACTAAATTATAACACACATTTCGCCATACATCTCTTGTAGAGAATTGTAGGCACTTTAAGACTTTATGTATTTAGAAGATGAACAGATAAATTTGAGTCGTTTCGACTATTTATAAAGACTAAGGTAAAATTACTCTACCTTGGCAGTCTCAGTTTTGCTTAGATTAATATTATTGTTGTAAACTATTCCATTATCACAAAACAATATACAATAAAGTGTGTAAGGTAATACTCGTTGACTAATTTCTTATATTTGTAGTAAGCGCCTGGCATCATTAGTAGCTAGACGTTCCAGAGGTGTACCCCCTGTAAATTCAGAATGAGAATTATGAAATTACACTTCTTAGAAATAAATAGCCATTTATTATAATAGTGCTACCTACACTTGGTTCACGTGCTGCGTTCTATTTTAATAACCGTATTTATTACTGTCTCCGACATACGTATATTCTTATCTGTGTATATATATAATTTTCTATATGTGTATTTGTATATATATTTTTATATGCACACTTTATAAACTGCTCTTCGTGCTTTCCTGCTTAACTCAATGCTTAGCAGGTAGAGAATGCATTAAGCTTTAGGCTCACAATTTTTGCATGAAATGTTTTATTTTGAAATAAACAAATACTTGTACGAATATTGTTTTTCTTATCTAATCTTTGTTATAGAAATTAAAAGTTAAAGTCGTAGGTCTACACAGCCTCTAAGTTCACATAAGTGTTTGTTGAAGCAAATACTTCGCATACTTACTTCTAAATTTAGTTGTTTCAAAATATAGATAGTTTATTTTATTACTTGTGTTGTAGTAGTGTGTAATATTAGTAATAGTAAGTAATAAATAGTAAATAAACCGCTGCAGAATTATTATAGCGAATTTTTATATATATTTTAGTATAAGCAAAATAAATAAATAAAAGTTCACACATCGAACTAGCATTCCTTGTGTTGAGGATGGCATTGACTTACATTACAGACATGACATGACAAACACCCATAACCCGAGAACAAACAATACAGGATAATTAATAATTGAAGATGGAATTATTCATATTACATATTTTCATCAGACACGAATGACGAAAAAACAATCACTACACGATATATCAATGCTCTAGAGTAGTGTCATTGATTTTGTTAATCTGACCAAACAAGCGAATTGAATCATGTTGACAAAACTAGATGTATGAACTATTATACTATATAAAGTAATATGGCGTAGAAAAAATGAAGCTTGTTTAATATTTTTACTTTACCTATTCATCAATCAATCTACATTGTTGTTTCGCGAAAAGATCGTAAAATATGACAAGTTACTTTAGCTCGCTTTTCAGTGGACAGAGGACTGTGACATTAGAATCGTAAGTAAAATATAAGTAATTTGGTAAACAAAAAACTATTTAAGTTATTAATCATTCGTTTTATTTTCCTGTACCAGAGCAAAAATGCAATTTGAGTAGTTTGAGTTTTTAACATATAACTCGACTTTCATGAGGCATTATCTAAATTTGCGGAAAATTGCGCGAACGACTTATAGGGTGGTTACGACAACTAACTGTACCTATATTGCGATAGTTTAGACTCTCGTCTCCCTACAATCACTGTAGCTTTCAAACAAAACAATCCATACATGACTTGCAGGAAGTGTAGTTAATTGACAGATGTGTGCAATGTTTGTAAATAATTTATCAGTTTCATCCATGCACGTTGGGGTGCGGTCACGCACGAACGTATTAATGCATCCAATTATATTACTTAAAACGGGGGTTCCTCGTATGTGTCATTTATCATATACCGTTTATTGATTTTTATGCTCCGTATTTAGGACGTTAAAAATATGTAAATATTGTATAAATATACTGATCCTCGTAGAATATTTATCCAAAATTTAAGTTGATGTTTAGTTTAATCGTATTTGACTTAGTGAATAACATTTACAAGGTATTACTTATTAGGATATAAAGTTTCATTGAAAATCAGTTACATATTAAAAAGAAGATTATCTATACAATATTCAAACTCATTTCGAAACGAAGACATGCAGACAGAGCGCATACATTTAATAAAAATTGCATAACGTACTAAAGATTTCAGCTAAAACAGGATTACTTTTTTTTACCAAAGCATGTTTTTATAAATGTTTGATGTACTCTGGCTGTGTCGAATTTATTAGTCTTCTTTTATTAAGGCAATAGATGATATAGTAGGTGCAGAAGGGTCACCTGAATTTAAGTGATCAGTCATGATGGCTTCTAACAGAAAGGATTTCACCACGAACGAGAGATGTAATATGAGATACAAAAGATGAATTGATTGTAAGTAGAAGTGTTAAATGATCTCACTAGATTACAAGCATCTTCAAGCAGCACCAAGATCTACTCCATACAGCAGAAAATAATTTAAATAACGCCAAAGCTTAAATATAGTTTGCATCGTTTTTAAACGTGACCAGCGCGGCAATTTTCAGTGAATGAATGCTTGCATTTGAATTATTTGTTTTTAATGTGGTATTTTCGAAAAGACATCCTCAAATACGCCAGCAAGTGCGCCATCGGAAATGATATTCTCGTTATTGACCTTTAAAGCAAAAGTATGATCATTCAATTTTACTTTCCCTGTTTCTTATGAATAAAGTTCCAAGTCGCTTTGATTTTTTTGCAGTGTGCCTGATCTTATTAGCGATGTAAATAAATCGATTTAGGTTATGCGCTGATCAATTAAAAAAAAAATCGATATTCTATAATTTCAAGCACTGTTATATATTGTATTATTGCCAAATAGTATTGAAAGCACTAAGCAATTGCACGTTTTCTTCTGAGTCACAGCTTATCTAAACTTTTTATAGAGTACCTACTATTGAGCAAACTTGTAATTTTTAAAATTATATCAACTTTGTTTAATCTAAATCACCCGAAAATATACACAATATAAAGTCTCTTTCTTTGATACAACTGTCTGTCGATGATATAAATCTGAAATAAGAATTAAAAATTTGTATTCCTTTAGCAAAAATGAAGCAGCAGTATTTAGCCATTGCGTTAAATTGCTATCTTTAATTTGATTCGATTCTTCCAAATTAATCGAGTTAAGAAAAAATTTAGGTAGACAATTCTTTGTACGGTAAAAATAAAGGTAGTGTAAATAGAGCGTGATATTTTTGACGTTATACTTTAGTTAATTATCACGAGTATTGCTTGATGATTAGAAGATCGTATCGTTTGCGCTTCGTTACAAATTATCTACCGTTCGAGACCCCAATTGATGGCAAATCGAATGGCTCAATGCATCGGTTAATCAAACAATTGGTTATTTCGGCCATTACCAGCGGACGTAATTGGGACGATATGATGCAACAGCAAATTTAAGTCGGCTTACATTACTCATAGTATCTATAGATGCGACTCCATCTAAATACTAATAAACTGCACTCGCTTCGCGTTTTGAATCTTAAACCGTACATTTATAAAATATCTAGTAACACTCCATCGCTTCACTTCAGGAAACATCCGTCTTACGTTTAAAATAGCACCCACTTTGTTTAAGGAATGGGTTTTTTCTAGTTTTGTGATTTATATACATTTTAATTCATTATAATACATGCATACAATTAGTAGAAATTTTATTTTAGGTCTTCTTAGTAGAATATCTATATTAAATTTTATATTCTATTCTGCGGGATCAGATTCAATGCCCGAGGTGAAACGTGTCCTAGATAATGTGACCCATAAGATACAAATATGCCAAATATCATTCAAACGTGTTCAGTGGTTTTAGTGTGATACGGGGTCAGGCAGACAAACAGACAGATCAAAATTCCAATAAAATATGTTTTGACTATATATAAGTAACAAAATTTATCTACATTAAAAACTATAAACAATATTGCATGTTTTATTGATATTATAGATACCTGCAACCGAAACAAATGTTACTCAGTTTTATTTTGTACATTATGTGTTATCGTATTGTCGTTAAACATATTTATTAATCGCTGTTAATACACACTGAGAGATTCCGTAGTCGAGATATAAGTAATGGAATCGTTTTATTGAAAGAAAAAATAATATTGTATTCCATAATATGTTATAGGCAAAATAAAGTTAAAACAAAACAAATAACGAATTATTCCTATACACTACGTGATATAATAAACTAATATTTAAAGTGTTTAAACCAATGTTGGTTAACAGTAATTTTTAATCTCTGTCACCTTATATTTTTCACAAATATATAGTTAAGAAGTTAGAGTGGAACTATATATTTTTCCAACAAGCCAATCTCCTATCCGGCTAACATTAATAAAACTTAATTTTTAATATTTAATAATTTCATTTTAAATAACCTTGACTTGAACTTTAACTTCAATAAAAAAATATTTAGACTTCTATATTTTCGAAGACATAGCTGTAGATGTATAAACAAAATGGATTATTTTTTATTAAATGTTACCTGTTATTTTGTTAATCTTGTCTCCGATTAAACTGACTTTGACATACGAACAGAATGTAACGGCGCTTTTATAAAAATTAAATTACGCCATTTAGATAAGGAATCCTAAAACCTCTTAACATTAAAAACTAATCCGTTACCGGAGATTTCGTGGCTTTTATTCCTTATTTTGTGTAAACATATACATTTCCCGATATAAGTTTCCTTAGATATTGACCTACGATGTAAATTATAAGTTATTCAAGTAAACTAAGTTTATTTAATGAAGTTAAAGGTTCTCACGTGATTCTGTAACATACCAGACACACAAAAGTTAAAAATAATTTTTATTACCTTAACCTATTTATCGATGACAAAGCTTTATTATAGATAATATTAAAATAATAAAAAAATAATTGAACGTACAGATATGACCCTGCTATTTATATTATTTGTATAAGTTAGACTTTGGATTTACAAGTTAACCGATGTATAATCGAATTTGTACAAGGCGAAAATCATCCGACGCTGTAACCATCGTGGTAGTGGTTTATCAAGGCACTCGCGAATAGGGTAGTGGATATTTTCCGCTGAGTTACGTTTAATGCATTATCCAAACAGACAAATTGATAACATGCATTAACTTTTACGGGCTACATGGCTCGTTAGCGAACGAGTACAAGCCGAGGGCAACCTAACGAATTCGTAATACGAGAGCGCGAGATATAAAATCTTTCTATTTTTCAAAGTCAGATTACAGTTAGTATTCAGTCAGTAAAAATATTCGTGTGGACAAATTTAAGTGTGGTTTAATGTAAAAAATTGTTAATATTAATATTTTAAAACACTAGTAAGATTGTATGTGAACGCCAGCACATCTTGCATTTAAGACTTGGTTATCTGAACGATATGTTAGCGATAGTCTATTGTCTACACTTTACTAAAATCTTAAATATCTTAAGTATCTGAATTATAATTGACTATGATATATGTGTGTAATAAACTTTGTAAATCTTATATATATTGAAAGTTTTTTATTTTATTTACCGACAAACAAGGAAAGTTGTTTTTAATGGTACGTGGGCAAGGCGGTGCCCACCTATGAGTGGCGACCCATCAACACTGGTAACACCAATGCCATCACCGCTGCTTTGATAACCAAGAGGAAGGGGTAAGCCCGCTTGTTACTGTCATTCTAACATTGTACTCGACAGAGAGAAACTCGTAAATTAACTAAAATGGTATTCATTTACAGCAAACATTGAAGCAGGTAATTTAAAAACAGTTAATTTATAAATATACTACAATAAATGTTAATTAGCTGACCTGGCTAACGTTATTTTTAAATAAATTATGATATTAAATGTGCGCCCATTTATAAACGGGATCTCAAACACTGTAATCAAAACAAAAAAAACATTTCAAGGTTTTTGAAGGAAGATAACTTAATAGGTAAAGAAACTAACATCGTGTATGAGAATCGTTGAGATTAAGGTACGTGGCAATGAGCCCAACGACTTTCAAAGGAAGGTTAATCACAAAAGAGAACATACAAGAGTCACGGATGATGTTTTACGCCAGCAAAATTGAAATTTATTTCTTTTTTTTTACAAATTGCAGCTATATCTTACATCATATGTTGATCAAGATACCAATCTTAACTGTGATAAAGATACGTTTTACCTCCTCTGATTAAGTCTGTCCGAGAACTCAAATTTTTAATGATTCCAGTAAATAATTATTTAGAAAAGTTTCATTAATAGATTTTATGATTAATGATGAACTCTTTGATTTTTTTTGTTTTCAATTATATTATTTCGTGCGACAAATATAAATAAATATGTTAATCTTTTTGATTATTGTAGGTAAAAGCTGACTTAATGAGATTTGGTACTCTTGGTATGCCATTGAGAATATGGAATATGGTATGGTATGCCATATCTAGACATACAGACAGACAGACATACAGGTTTTCTCACGACATTTTGCATGCAGATTTACAACCCAGGACCTCTGAACGGGGCACCGATCTTCGAATAAGGATGAAAATACTGCTTTTAAATACATTGTTTATCACTCAAATTATCTACTCACTTTGAACGATTTAAAAAATATTTCTTCATGTTTTACCAACTCAAAAGTTAATAACTAACTAAATTTTAATACAAAATAATGTAAAATTGTTTGTATTCTATTATTATGGAATGTTAGTTGACGATGAATTACTGATATTATAAAATATTTGACCTCTCCCTGAATGTCAGGTTAAGACAATTTATTGAATATCTTGTTAGTTCAATGTTTTTATTCACTGGCACAGTTGATGTTATCGAGTCAATGAATTATTTATTTTCAATTCAATTTCAACGTTCGTTAAATTAAACTTGTAACAATATTATGTTTAACTTTGAAACATCATTACATAGTGCACGGCTACGATATTAACGATGTCATCGTTTATTTACTTTGCCAGAAATAATTCAAGAGAAATAAATAAATTAATATTGCACTCAATAAAGAATATGCATATTATTAAAAAAATATTTTCATTTACATTTTTTTTGCTGTAGAATTAACACTACTGTATTATTATTTATAGAAAAGTTTTATAATGTGCCATATTAATTAATAATAAAAGAAAAAAAAAACGCGAAGGAAATGTAAAATATCAAAACGCGACGCTAACGGCTAAGCAAAAAATTACGTCACTGTCCGCGACTCCACATCCAAAAAAGTATGGATGGCATGGTTTTTTTTATAATTATTCGTTCCTTTAACGATTCAATTATTCAATTAATTGAATTCCTAGCGTAATTAACGAAATATTTTCGTCTTGCGAGTTTAATGAAAAAATATTAATAGAAGTATTTGTTTCATCATAATGCATCTTTAAGTCCGGGCTCATTTGCTTTGCTCGTGTTGCGCTCGGCTGCAATGGACGTGATAATACAGCAAGGTCCCAATTGTTAGATGTCGCTGGGCTCTACCTTAAATAGTTTAGTGGCAACTAAACTTAAACTTAGTAAGGTTTCACTTGCCCAGTTAGCTACCACACTCTTTCTATCATCAATCGCGAAATGTTTATAATTTGTTTCGGTTCCACCATTAGTGATAGTGGAGAGTCATTAATAAACGAGTTCAACTTCCTTCTCGAACGTTAATGCGTTGGTGATGCGTATGGTATTATGAATATTCATGGCCCGCAATGACCAATCATACCCATTGTCATTATATGCACATTTGTTGGCTGCTAATTTAAAAAAATTAAGATAATTTTATCGATTTTAGACGATGTCCTAAAGCTGGTAAGAGAAAAGTCACAATATGTTTTATTTTAGAAGATTTGTATATATTTTTTTTTATGTTAAGTGTCAAAAAACGAGCAGACAAGCCACCTGATGGTAAGTGGTCACCGTTGTAGTGTTATAAAAGATCTAGATATTTTAAGAAGATATAATGTATTTAAGAATTCCTGGTGGTTACAATGACTATAATACAGGAGTTACAAGATTGAGAAACTAAAAAGAAGGTCACTTGTAAGTAAGAAGCTAGGCCCGTCGCTTCTCTGGCGTGCAGCGCACGGAGACCTCGGCGCCTGGAGCGTGCGTTAATACGCACGAGACGCGTAGATTGTCCGGTGTTCAGCACATGGAGACTGCCTTAACCAGGCGTGCGTTAGGGCGTACGAAGTATATAGATCCCGGAGTCGGAGAGTAATGAACTATTTCCGGTTAGAAGCGCGAGACTGTTTCGTTCCGTAATTGGGACTACACCCGCGACACTGTTCCTATAGAGACTTTTAGCATGAGACTCCTTCATGTTACCACTGTTGTGACCCACACGCGAGAGAGACTGCTCCGTATCGTAATTGTAACTTCACTCGTCAGACTGTTCGTGTCGAGATCCAAGAGTTGAGACCCACACGCGAGAGAGACTCCTTCAAATTACCAGTGTTGTGACCAACATGCGAGAGACTGATCCAATCTCGTCACAGCTCGCTTTTTATATCTCACATTTTCTCAAATGATTCTCTTATTATGTTCTATTTACGAATTTAAAATTTCTATTCAGCCTTAATAAATAAAATTAGCAAAAATGATAAAAATTATACAAATTAAAAATAAAAGTTATCATGATGACAATAATTTAGGACATTTGTCAAATATTGACAACAATAACAAAACATTAAACCTAATAAAATATATAAAGAAATTACAGAATAAATTGATAAAAGATACAGGAAATTATAAAAGAAGTTAACCAAAGGAGTACTACAAGAGTTACACACCATGCGAGTACCAAAATACTAGATATAAAAACATGTAAGTATTGTAAATACTACTCCGTCGCCCATGGACATCAATATATATTATGCATTTTATGTGTTTATTATTGTTGTTGTATGCTTTCTGTATAACACGGTAATATGTAAATATGATTTAACATCCTGAACTATCACTACCTGAACTGTAGAAATGTCTAATGAATTTCTAATAGGTACATGACATCGAAAATTTCTGTTCTCCAAATTATACCCGAACATCTGACACAGGGAACTGCATAATTGTGCAAGTTGGCAATGTCAAATTGCTCAAACGAAAATGTCAGATGCCATTGTTCTAAAATAGAGAAGCAAAGAAATTGTGCAACTATGAGTATAAAACGACTTTATCTGTAAACTCTTCATCTCAAAATAGGAAAAGGTATCCAAATAATAATTTAATTTGTAAACTGCGTACGTGTTCTATTAAATCATGTTGTTAATTAAATTCAAAAAAAATATTGGCAATATATAAAACGTGTCGTGAGTATCCGTTACATAATAAAATATTAGACTCATATGTGCGTATGTATGTGTGCGCGGGCGCGTGCGTGCTTGCGTATGTGCGCACGTGCAACGACCACGAGCGGGCGTGTGCGCTATAGTGCCTACGTGTATACGTGAGTCCTCTCCTGTTCTTATCCAATTTTCAAATCGTAACAAGCGTCTAGAAGTTGAACTGGACTCTTAAACATTGTACTATATGTATAAAAACTTTTAAGCTGCTTGTATGCACTAGTATGTTGAAGTTAGGGAGTTAAACAGCTAACTGCTAACGATTGCAAGCTTTACATTTACGCAAGCGAGAAACAGCTAGATTTAAACTTAATATACTGACTTGTAGCCATGATTATAGCGACCCCTGCCGAGAATAGGATCCCAGGTTCAGTGTCCATCCTAAGCAGATGAAAAGGACATGAGACCAACTTTATTACTATTCTACCCGTGGTGTATCTTGCTAATTAGCGAACGATTACCAAGACGTTTTCTGATAGAGAACGTGAATTATGAATACATATCTTTACACGATCCAGCTCATATTTGGCGGTGTTTGTCCATGACGTGCATAAATACGCACCTGGCTAGCTACCACATTTCTTCTCCAAACCAACAGTAAAATGTTACACTTTTGATTGTTGTTAATTTTTTTCGTTTACCAGTGAATTCGTACATCGTTAAAGCGGTGGCCAGCTCAAATATTTCCACATTACGTCACTCCGTCAGCGGCTGAGAGCTAAAGTAACCTCCGTGTTAACTGTTAATATTGCGAGCTCAAAGCCAGCACGTTCAAATTAAACTGTTTGCTTAGTTCTGCGTAGTTTACTACTTTAACGAGTCCGCAAATACCAAAATGGGACTTTAGTGTTTATCGACATCTATTCACTTATAAGATAAATTATAAGAACACAAACAAACCTTATCGATATTTCACTGTATCAGCTTGGGTAAATGAAAATTCTTTGAAATTCGCAATAGAAAAAAATATGTGCCGTTTAGAAGACATATAGTTAAATTAATGAGCTCCAACATTCTGAAGGTCTATGATCATAATTACATATTAATTATATAATCCTCGATTCTTAGTCAGTTTTTTCGTGTTCGAAAATTTGCCGACGAAGGTTGTAGTACTTATGTATGTAAATATTATAAGAAATATTGGCCGTATTGGGGCGACCTAGAATACTTCCCCCAATCCCATGCTGGCAAAACAGGGTGTCGTAAGAGGCGACAGAAGTCAGCCTGCTTGGTGGTAGGGCTTTGTGTAAAGATTATATTATCAGTATTATTATTAATTCATTAATATTATTTCTGGTATTATTATCTTTCCGTGAAGCTTGCCTGGCTAGCTACCATCCTCCTGCTTGAATCAGCCGTCAAACGACTCGTCGTGTTCCGGCTGGGGGCTTGAGAGCCAGTGCTATCTTTCTTACCTTCTTCTCATTTCCTGGCCGACAACGCATCAGTGATACCATTGGTCTTGCTGATGTCCATAGGCGACAGTGACCACTTACCACCAGGTGGCTCGTCTGCTCGTTTGTCGTCTATTAACATAAAAAAAATACTGTTATGTCTCGATTCGTAATAAAAATACGATGAATTTGAAATAAATATTTGATGTTTCTCGATCGCATCTAACCACTTCATTAGTACATAAGTACTAGTGATAATTAGTACAACATTTATGAGCAGAACAAATTATTTATATGTTTTTGATAGCACGGAAACAGTAATCAATGTAAAACAATGTAAATAAAAACCAAAAACCAACTTTATTCGGCGTACTTATTGTCACATCGCTTTTGAATCATAGCCGCCATATCGTGCGTCGTTCTACCTATTAAGACTCGTAAAATGTATTCTGCGTGAAATATTCCGCATCGATCATCACGTAATGAAGTGGATTATACGCATGTTACATTTCCTGGTTAGCCACTGGCGCGGTACTAATTAACAAATAATTGCGCTAATGAATGATTTTGTAAAGTAACAAAACTTATCTTGAGTTAAATATATCACAGTAAAATAGCAACAATCTCTCGTACATCAGTATACACGTAGATAATAAAAATTATAGTGCCTGCTGCACAAGGTGTCATAGACAGTTTGTCCGTCTGTCTGTCTATCTGACTACGTATATAATCTATAATCACGGTACAAATGCGGATGATACTTAGTATTGTAGATTATATTATGGGTTATAACCTAGGATACTTTATATCCCGTTAAACGGATATATATGTTCCCGCGGGATAGGAAATTAGAAAATATGAATGTTTCATTAATGGGGTAGGAAATAAAATTTTAACTGCTTAGCTGCCGTTATTATAATGAAATAAATGTTTCTAATTCATAGAACTAAAAAAAATCTATTCCTAAAACAATGCAGATGCTATTTATAATCGTAAGGCGTATGTTTACAAGCAACACCAACCACGACCAGCCGTCTACGTACTAAACATAACATTGGGTTGACACTACAATACAATAACTAACTAAATAGCAATCACACCATAATCACGAGTATATCTCAAAGACACGTTCTTATAGATATAATTTCTAACAAAAATCTTACTACCCCTACATAGTATAACACAAAGCCGCTTCCCGTTTCTGTCTGTAAACTTAAATCACTTAAACTAGGCATTGGATTTCAATGCGGTTTTCACTATCATTCAGATAATTTCTTTCGGATGGTTTATAAGTATAATACATGTATGTAATATTTTCAGAAAATATAAAAAAATCAATATTTCGTAAAAAAAAATATTTTTTTTGCGCCTTAAATGTTAACGTTGACTAAACTTTACGAGATGTATAACAATGTACTACAATAACTTTTTAATTTTTCTGTATGACATATACTTTTCACTTCGCTATTAGCAAATACTTACAACTGGCTTTAATTTTGAACTAGCTGCAAATTTCTTATAATCAATTTAACAAATAATAATAGAATAATATATATTAAATTGATAGAAAATTATATAGTACTATATTATAATATTCCAGTATTCAGTCAATTATATAATAGTCCTTGCTTACTGTATTAAATTAATAAGCATGTTAGGGTTATATAGTATAAAAAACCAGAATTATTATACGATCCTCATTATACTACCAAACAAGGAGGCATTAGTTCTGTTTACTTTGAAATTTGGTACAATCAATTTAGCCTTATTCTCTATATTACGAACAACACATATCTTACGAAAATTATATGAGTATTTTTACGTACATATTTATTTTGGTTAAAATATTTTGTTTTTATTTTGAATTCTAATCAATTAGATACAGCGTTATACTCACCCAAATTCATGCTAATAAACAGCTAATTGACAGTTTATTTTACTGAAATAAATTGACTACGGTTCCATCCCGTCTCATCCTCACGCCTCCGGAAAACTTCAACGAATTCTCCGAAGGTAAAGTGCTTACTTAAACCTGGTATTTTTTGAATTGTATTTGTATTGTTGATTCTGCGTAATTGCGAACGACAAGATTAGTGTGATAATTGCCAGGAGCTCACAAAGATAAAATTTTAAAGCTTGTTAAAACTCATATTTTTGTACCATTTTAGTATTTGTTACCCGTGGTCTACGACTCCCAAGTAGTTGGGGTCGAGGGCAAAATAAATTGTATAATCAATATATCTAATCTCGAAGTTCCACCGGTCTTAGCTACAGGAGCTGGCTTCAAATCCAGTTTTTCTTGCAATAAGGAATGCAGTCCAAGCACCTGCTGTGCAACTAGCACTTAAAACTAAGCCTATTGATTAGCACTTATGTAAGTGTACAATGATAACAATGTTTCTAGCATTCGTATTTATGAAATTGTAACTAGTGGTTACAGAGTTCTAAAATATAACTGAGATAATATAAATTACAGGGTCAGGTACCTTTGATTTCTTTTCACTACAGTTTAATAACAAATTATAAAATTACTTAAATGTACGAATACTCAATTCAATTTCAAACTCAAACTATTTCAAAGTAATATTAATCTATTATCCCGTAGAGACGATTTGTTTTTTAAGTTATTTACTGAGTTAAAAACGTGGTGCCGTCAGATCGATATTATACATTTTCTATGGGCGGTAGTTGATGACAATCTCCAATGGGCTCTTGAATAGATTATGCTGATACCTTAACGCCAGGAGTGTGAGCCAGTCGGCGGTGTCGGCGCCACCGTCTCAAGTGAGTCGGTTAGCTGAGCGGATAATGATGTGCTCGTAACAGTGATTTAAAATATCAATTATTGTTAGACAAAATATAATATTCGTATACCTTAACTAGGACATATGAGTACATGCAAGAAAAAGGGCGTGTGTATTTGCATTCTAGTTTTCCGTGTGTTGAATAAACAAATGTACCTATAGACATAAAAAAACGAACAACATCCGAGAAAATACACTAATACGCTGAGAATCAAACTTGAAACCCTGAATTCTTTAGCAGGTTTCTTATCAATTGGTCTAGAGAATCACCATCGATCTCTTAATTGATGTTTTGTAAGACTGGTTAAAAGGTTTATTAATGGTATTTAATTTAACTTATGACGGATTGTGTGAAACTAATATGCAAAATTTGTGATTGTACTTTTCTCTATTAAGTATATTAGCTTAAGAGGATGTCCATGCATTAATGATTTCAAATCGATTTTTGAAAACAAAGATGTATCCAAATGACATCCTGTACATGAAATTTTAATAAATGATTACATACGTCTATTACAGGTTCCAGCCAGTCTCTAGTACTAAATGAAATATTTTATCCTTAAAATATAATCATTATGGTTGTATTAAATCGTCATCGGTAACAAAAAAACAGAAAGCGTAGATGCAGATGTACGTATGTAGCCATTGCTAGAAAGGTGTAAAGACATTTATACCTTTGTTATATATAAATACTCATAAATCTTTAAAGTTACATACATAAATAATGCAAATAGAAACGTATTTATTAGGATACATATAGACAAATATATATATGTCGACTATAATAAAAAAAAACAATAACACACAAATAGAAAAAAAAACTACATTCGAGAGAAATAATACTCCTTTACTCTTCTTCGAAATGATGAAAATGACGTTGATAAACGGATGTTTGCTGTCAATGTCAATGTCGAAAATAAATAATTATATCATCTTTTGGATATAATTATTTATAGATATTCATAGACAATAGACAAATATATCTGACCACGTATCACACTAAGACCACTGAAAAGATCTGGATGGTTCTTGGCATTTTAGTGGCTTATACATATAAGTGGTTATAATCTACGATACTATTCATCCTGGGAAATAAGATCCCACGCGATAGAAAATAAAATTTAAAATGAACATTCTATTAAGAGAGCAGTAAATAAAATGTTAATTATTGTTTTTTTTTGACGTGAAGCGAAGGATGGTTTGTAGTTATTGTAATAATATATACAATACTTCCGCGCTTCGACCTGTTTTCTGCTATTCTCTTTAAAGTGTAATTATTCAAAATAAAATCGTATATTTTTACGGGAGCATACAACAGCGGACACTTTATGAGAACCGATTAGCGCTAATTTTACTTATATGAGCGAAATCAGAAAACTCGTCATTGCAATAATCAATTATGATTTTTTATATAATCTTACCGTTATCATAAACTTCATACGTCGAACAACATATCCAACATATGTATTTAAGACTGACATATGTACTATAGGTTGAACTTTGTATGAAATCGGATATGCAATGAATAAATAATTTATTGATTTGTACAATTAATGAACATCATACTGAATACCACTAGTCTAAGATTCGTCGCGATAAAGTGGAATATTTCATTGAATTAATCAATTATTCAATAATGAACACTTTAGATACGATGCCAGGATTTTATTACCAGTATCCATTAATCGTATGAAATACGTTGAGGTTGCAACCGAATTACAATTTAAAGGATTCTAATCTAGCAATGAAACTTTGACGTTACGAAATAAAATCAGTATTAGATATGTATATTGTACCAAGTAAAACATAATAATCTTCTTATGTTATAGTAATAACTATAATGTGATAATGGGGCACATCCCCGATATTTAATTATCACTGCACAAAAATTGAGAAGTATAATAACGCATCTACAGAAAGTTACACGTATAGTTATATACGAAATAATTGTGTAAATCTTTTACTAACCCCACTAGCTTTTTTCGTATGTTATCGTGTACCAAAAAGAATTTCTGATAACAATAAATTGACATATTATTCTCTTATTCCTTGTTAGCAATAAAAATTGTTAGTTTAACACACACGGATATTAAAAGATCAGGGGTACTAATGCCTTTTCTGAATTTTTTCCGTTCGATATTCTGATTCGTTTCAGAATTATATGGATGCTTAATTTTTATATTCATACATTGAATCTGTTCTATTTGCCATAAATTGCTTGGGATTTTTGTGTACACATACAAAATTGTAGCCACAAAAAATATATTCACAATTTAGATATTTTTAAACGATTGCCGATAGGAGGTACTATTTTTGTGATATCAAAGATTTATAGTAGCAATTCGGAAGCCCGATTTCTCCATAACTAACAAACCATGTTGCTAAAACAATGGAGTTTTTGTTGTAGTTTCCAGCTAGTTTCGTAGCAAACTTGTTAACACAGCTAACGTCAATATCGTAAAATAAAACTTGGGGAATATTGCCAAACACCCCTAGAATACAAATCGCGTCGGCGAACTTTAACCCGTTAAAAAGCGCTTCCTATATTGAAATGAATGCAATAGCTATACGTATATTTAATATACTACCTTGAGATTATACACCCATTCATTGAAATTCATTTTTTGATATTATTGAAGTTAATAGTGGTAAAAAGATAATTGGATTCCAGGATTGTTTTCGTTCAAATATTACCATTTAACTAGCGAGAACAAAACGTGTGGTTACATTTTTTTATAGTATCATGGATTCTTAATCTTTATACAATATAAACATGTTATATTGTTAACAGACAGCGAATACAGCAAAAATATATTTAAGGAATTCATAATTTAATAGTTAATCTATACATTGTGACCTGACGGGCAAAATACTCATATTTATTTCTCATAAATGATCAAGGCCGAAGAATGGCATCGAAGGCAATATACTTAAATAAAAAATATCTTGGATCTGAATCTATAAATAAAATTTCGTGTTTAAATACTGGTATACCGGTATTTAACCACGTAAAACAGGATCGTTCGGAAATCAATTAAACAAAGTAGATACGTATCCAAATAAAATAATACCTATTGGTGAATTTTAATTGTTATATAAATATTTAACTTATTACTTTTATAAAATAGATATATAATTAATCTGGAACTACAATATAAACGCAATATATTTTAATGAGTCATTAATTAGATACTAGTATCTACTACGAGTGCGTTGAATAATGTAAATACACTGAATAGTTAATATCCAAATGTTTATAAATAATGATAATTATTTAGCTCTATATTAGCCCTAAATAAATAGTAATCAATAATTTATGTCCGCTCGTTATATACTTTATTTTAAACAGTTTAAAAAAAATGTGTATCCTAAACTAATGTTTTTGCAATCTGTTATTCTTTTTAATCATATATTTTATGGAATAACGAGGTTACCTGACACAAGTATTATTTTTTAATGTTTACTATGTAGCTTCAACAACTGTTTAACCATGTATATAATAATCGGAGGCTGAATAAAGAATTTTTATTTTATTTATTTTTATGAATAGGTACGCAAAAAAATCTGAAATAACGTTGCCGTTGTGAATATCGTTGTTGTTCTCTTATAACACTCTAAGAGAATCTTCTAGCCACAGCTGATAACAAGCGGTTAGCCAGTGTCTCCGCCATTCTAGCGAGTAAATCCAGCACAATGTTGCGGAATGTCTAACTAGCCTTGGTCTGTTTTAATGATGACGAAAACTAGAGGATGTACCATGAGTTACATTTTAATTTTAGCAACAATTTTATTCAAAACTTTTTTACTTCTTATTTAGATTGTTTTATAATTCAATGTTGTTCGGTAAATTAGTACATCAATTCATGTTCATTCAGCATCAATTCAGGATTGCAACAATATTTTATATTTCATCATCATCATTACAACCCAATGGAAAGATCTAGCTGCTGGGCTCGGGTCTTCTAATGAGAAAGGTTCAGGCTATAGTCTGCCGCGCTGGCCATGTGCAGGTTGGCAGACTTCACACATCTTGGAGAATATTATGGAGAACTCTTAGGTGTGCAAGTTTCCTCGCGATGTTTTCCTTCACCGAAGCAAGTAATACTTATTACGCACATAATTTTAAAAATTAGAGTTGCGTGCAGGATTCAAACTCGCGTCTCTCGTGCGGGGGACCTACGTTCGAACTACTAGGCTATCACTGCTATATTATATATCTTATAAATACCATAAAATAAATGTTGGTATTCTTCATTATTTTTTTTATAATAAATAATACTATTACTACTATTGGATACTGGAAGAGATTTCGTATTCGTATCAAGTAGTTCTCTAGTATTCCGTATTATTTGTTTTGTTTTATTCTCATTGTGCATAAATAGTTACATAAATAAATATATGATGTGATTATTATCTCCTCTGTTATAGGCCGGCTAGAAACTACGTCACATCAATTACATGATACTTTAAGGTGAATGGCCCCCCTCTCCCTTGATATATTCTTAGCTATTAATTTATATTCTAGACGCATCTATTTGAACTGTATAATAACTGATGGCCACATATTTATATAACGCACGTGCCGCCATCAAGTTTTTGATACGTACATGAATCAATTCTGGGGTGTGACCCACATATCAAGACCCCCACGGCAAGAACATTCATGTCTTTTAAAACATTGCTACTATTCAAAATTTAATCTACAAGGCATACTGGGACTTAAAAACGAATTTCCACTTTCTTGATCCTCAATGCGTCAAATATCCTTTTTTTACGGATGTTCTGGAACGGTGTCGTTTCAATAACTTTTAGTACGTATACTGCGTCACAATTTTGTTATCGCACAGATTAAATTCCCAGCGAATTCCGCGGTGAAATTATCATAACATTATTATTATTATTAATGTATGCCCTGTTAATATAATCCTTAAAACATAACCAATTGTAACTATCATTTTAAATCTAACGTTTCAAATAAGAAAGAGAAAAGGAATCCATTACCTACAATACATGAAACGCGTAGGTGTAGGTAAATAGTACGACAGGATTTGTCGACGGTGTAGTGTGGTACAGTTGTCACATAAATCATATTGAATAGTGTATAGGATTATTTATTTAACCTTAATGCAAGCACCGGGCCCACAGCCCACCACGTTGTTCTCGCTTTGAAATCAAATTGATGTTGACTCGATCTTTAAATTAATATTCTATTTATTAATGTAAGAATTGTTACGACTATTAAACAAGTAATTGATTAATAATAATGATAATGAAATGAAATATTAACTGAAGCGTATCACACAATAAGGCGTTTATTTTTGTGTAATAATTGAATTTGAATTAATACATACATGCTGTAAAGTCAAAACTATAACGTATACTAATATTATAAAGAGAGAGTGCGAATTTAGTGAGTTTGTGTGTATGTAAAGTCTATTTTTCGGTACCACGGCATCTATTTGACAAAATCTTTTACCGTTTGAAAGGTGCACTATTCCGATTGCACATACACAGATAACACAAAATAATAGGCTATATAATATATAATATACAACTTCTCTGTCTTTCTGTCTGAATGAGATTATCTTAAAAACGGATTTTCATACGGTTTTTATCAATAGATAGCCTGATTCACGCGAAAGATTTAGATGTATTACATTAGAAAATTTATAAAACACGCAAAAATAAATATGATTATTTCGGGTGCGATTACTATTTGTGAACATAAAAATCAATTTTTAAAATACAAAGCTAAGGTGGGTTACTAGCACTTTATAAAGCAACATCACTTTATATGAAGCGGCATATAATATACAATCATGTACTGCTATTATTGTGTACATTTTTTAATATTGATAATGCGATACTGTTTTATAATCGCATCTAAATTGTGGCGTAGCCCAGGATAATTCAATTTGCTCTTTTTTTGAAGGCTCTTTAAAGTGTTTTGCAGTAAAAATGATACAGATTAAAAACATTATTTCTATAGGTTAAGAAACGATTATTCGCAAAATAAATTAAGTTACGTTATGGTCAAACGGTCGGAATCGCGGAAGAATGCGAGAGCGTACCCGTGATACCGACCAAGGGTGCTGAGCAGTAACATCCATGGTGGTTTTAGTAGGAATTCGGCATAAACTATTTGTTGTCCCCACATTGGGGAGGAATGCATGACAGATTTCCCCAAGAAAACAAAGTTTCAGCCAGAGGAGATTATAAATTTATTAGTTGTTTTTTACTATAAAATATATCATACAATGTGGTCATAAAAGTCATTTAATGGAAAAAATGTTTGTGTTATCAGTATCATTAAAGAATATAATATTATATAATAATAAAATAATGAAGCAAAAAAATCATCGTTGCAAATAATATAATATAATATAATATAATTGAATATCCAAGTACACATGTGTATACAAACGTAGGTCAATAATTAATAAGTTGTGAAATGTTCGAAATTTTGAAATGGGACGAGCCTGTTTAGTAAGGTTTTAAAAAGCAAATTTATTTGGAAACAAAACTCAGTAAACCATTCCTTAAATTTTTAGGAAAGAACAATGTTGTAATCATGTTTACTGCAAAATTTCCCGCGCTATTTATTCAAAAAGATTCTTGCGCGACATTTCTGCAGTATGATCTATTACGATTTTATATTTGGATTAACCGAAGTATTAACTATACAACGATTACAATCAGTCTACGGTGACTTAGCTCCATCTTGTACAACAATTCTCACTCAGGTGGTTTGCTGAATTTAGAAGAGGTAAAATTAACCTTAAAGATGATCAAAGAAACAGAGCCCCGCAAACTGCAGTAACTGCATAAATTGTATGAATTATAGACCCATGATACGATAAATAATTATTTGTCGTTAGATTGCTACTTTGATCTTCGAAAGTTTCGAAAGCGAATGTGTAGATTGGTGCCGTGAAATGCGTCTACGTTTTGAAAACGAGGCATAAAGACATGCTTCAGAAATCATTACTGGTAACGAAACATAAATCGATCTATATGTAGCTAGTTTATGCGGTGCGGACATTTGTCAAGGTCAATGCTGAAAAGTTGTAAGTCAGTAGCTTTGCCCAAGCTCTGTTGTTGAAACCCTAATTCGTCCACCCTACAGCCTTGACTTGGCTTCCTGCAATTTCTTTTTGTTCCCATTAGTGAAAGAGAGAATAACAAAAATGTTTTTCGAGATCTGTGAAATCAAGACTGGCAAGTGTTGTTATAGATAGTTTAAACGAATGGAATTTTGTGCGGAGCATGAAAGAGAGTATTTTGTAAAGATGTAAAATAAATAGTACTAAGTTGTTAAAAACTTTTTCTTTGTGTCAAAACTTATTGGTAAAAGCACGAGAAGCTGGTGTTCGAACCCTGTACCAACATTTAATTCTTCAAAGTTTTGTGGGTATTATAAAACATATAACTTACTACGGTATTTTCGTGATTATCCTGCCATTTATTATTATCTAATAATAAATAATTTCTCACGACACGGAGATACGAGTACCTACGAACACGTTCTCATATGTATACCTACTCATAACGTGATCTAGTTCTTATCAGTAGGTACTTACTCGGTAGCGTTACATTTCATATCCATAATTCAACTCCACTGGGAGTGCTTACAAATATAAGATTACAAACAACTAGGCCAAATCTCATAGCTTACCCCAATTTATTTTGTTTTTTTTTCCGTACATTTTCTTTAGTTTGTAAGAATAAGGTAGGTGATAAAGGAAAGTCTACTCATGTAAAGAAAATTTCACGAAGTAATTTTTATGATTTAACACTATTCATGCAGTGTCAATGTATCACTCACAGGATTGCACGTCACTCAAGAGGAACAATAATTTAATAAGATCATTGAATATACTTAAGATCAAATGTTATAATTATATAGTTGCTTAACGATAGATAAACTAGGAATTGCAGTATCTGAAATACATTTTGTTTATTATATGTTTCTTATTTCTTTACATTTAAGTAAATTAAGTAGTTATAATGCTTTGTGATTACGAAGAAATTAAAATTGTGTTTTTTTTATTTATTTAAATAGAGAGGCGGTTAGTCTCTCTCACACACACACATATAATTTTACTTATTATAAAATCATTATTTTACTTTTATACATAAAATTTGTTATGGTAGAAAGAATTAAACAAATGGAAAAGTGAGGAATATTATATAATATCATCATCATAATCCATCCTTTTTCCCAGTTCTGGGCTCGGGTTTCCTTTCATGATGAGAGGTTTTAAAGCCATATTCTGCGACGCTGGCAGAGTGCGGGTTATTAAAGTTAAAGGTCTATGGACTTCGGTGCTTATTTTCACAGTCAAAGAATTTCATTTAAGCTCGTTATATATTGGACGTTATAAAGGATGCTTAAAAGACAATTAATTGATAAGGAAAATACAATAAGCGGTCTTATCGCATACAAGCAATTTCTTTCAGACATCCGAATGAAATTAAAGGAAAACTGTGTTAGGACATTAACGATACACACTAATGAATAAAAATATACAAAAATACATACACATGAACATAAAACCTCCACCTCCGTTTTTGGATGATTAATAAGAGAGACTAACAAAGTAACGGTGACACAAAAATTACACTTTATTGTAACAAAAAAAAAGTAATTTAAAATATTTACTATGAATAAAATTCCTTAGTAACATTCCACTTATCCACAGTATGACCTGATTATATGTATTCAAATTAAGTAATTTTTTAGTAAATCTACCTAGCAACATTCACAAAGCAATTAATCTTAATTATACAATCAACACTGATTTTGATACAATATGAAATACAACTGCAAGTATTTGTTTCCTATAAGTATGTCCGCTTGTCGACTTACGTCATGTACGAGTTCGGAAATATAAGGGTATAATTTCGGTGCATAAACTATAAACAAACCATTACACTTCTGTTTTATAGGTAAGCGGCTTAGAGCTGTTCATCCGATGTCCGGTAAAACAAATGACCGATGAGCGATCTGAAATAAAATACGGATCTAATGGATTTTAAAAATGAATCAAGATAGACTTTGGATATTTGCCAACAACTATTTTTGTAGCAGCTTTCGTGCAAAAAAATGTATCGTAATTGTACCTAATGAAAGAATAATTTATTCATTTATGGAAAAACTATTATTGAATAGAAATCTCCTTCAAAAGATCCGTTAACGAAGTTAGTGACGCTGTCTCAGTATTCTTTATGAGTGATGACTTAATTCTTTTTTTCTTAATTGTGCTCATCCATTTGCGACGCTATGAAAGCTAATGCGGCGATCAATGTGTAGGCGTTAATCTGTGTGTATATTAATTTTGTCATTGTGAATTTTATTAATGTCTTTAAGGCTAGAAAAATGTACATTTCGCTGAACAAATTGACATACATAATATTAGCAAATGTATGAATTAAATTCATAAAATAAACAAAAATACACTAAGATTTAAACAAATATGAATAGTACAACATTTTAAAAATACGTAAAAGCAGGATCACATATCATAAATTTGGTTTTTACTCGGCATACATAGATAAAGAATAGGCTTACATACATATTATGTAGAGTTCTGCCGCGCATTTATATTTAAGTAATGTTATGGACAAAAAATTATCTTAATTCTTTAGAATGAATTTGCATTATTAAAAATGCGTTCAAATTCCTTAACATACTTCAAAAAAATATAAGGTTTTCAATTACGGCTTGCCCTTTTATTATCGCACTCCTTACCGGCGATTGTTGGCCCGAGGCGATCGCTAAATTTTTGAATTGTCCAGTCCCTCTTAGACCACGACCTCAATTCAAAAAAAGCGACCGGGAACTGCCCGACGCGAAATTGGTATCCCTTTCCTGGTGGAAAGGGCATCCAGTTAGCGGTATCGCGCTTGGTACAGTCCGCTGTTGTAGTAGGTGCCTCGCCGGGCTTCCCATTTGGGGACCCCCGGTGAGGGGCGGCTGCCCAGCAGCAACAAAGAGGTCACCACCACTAGATTTGCGGTGGTCCCGATGGACCACTCTCCCCCAAGGGAGGATTCTCCGGGGCGAAGGGTTGTTGTGCGGGACTTGTTTGCTCCCCAGTACCGCCCTGTCGACCCCGAGATCCGCAAAATGATGGCGGGCACAGGGAGGCGTGGACGCCCCCGCACCCGCGGGGGAACCCCAACGCCATCCGCTGGATCCCCAATCACCGGACCAGGCATCGAGGAGGAACCGAACGCACCCTCGACTTCAGCCGCAATTACCGGAGGCGGCACAAAGCCGGCCAGAGGCGGCACAGTGCCGACCACCAAAAAAGTATTGACCAGAGGCGGCACAGTTGGTACAACTGGAGTCAGTCCAAGGCCCAGAGGCGGCAAAAAACTGGATGAAGGCGGCACAGTTGCCATTACAGGCGGAGACTGTAGGCCGGCCAGCGGCGGCACTAAGCTGGCCAAAGGCGGCACAGTCTTCGAAACTGGACGCGGAAAGCCCGGGATTACTTTTACTAAAAGTACCGGCCCAATTACTGTAGGAACCGATTTCCCCCCGTTGGAGGACATTTTTAAAAGGGCCCCCGGGGACAAGGACGACGAACTTTTGGAGGGCGGCTCCGAGGAGGAAGCTCCGTGGAGGGAGCCCAAATACCCCGTACGATTGTCTGATATATCGCCACCATCCCCCAGGGGAATTAAAACACGAAGACCAGTGTCACCCCTGGAGGAAGAGGCACCGGCGAAAATTCAGGCGATCGCGGGTAGTTCGTCATCGGACTACGAGGACTCCTTTGAGGAGGTCCCGGATTTAGATGTCGAGGAGCGGGAGAGATCTGGAGACACGGCGATCGCGGGAGTATCTGCCCTCTCTAGGTCACGGACACCATCACCACCTTTTTTTTTTTTTTTTTTT
>PDGT01000026.1:4180033-4223321 GCA_003671415.1 Megathymus violae
AAAACGAATGGTGTACTACACCTACGTTCGGTCACGGTTGACTTACGCGGCGCCAGCATGGTACGCGTTGGTATCAAGGTTCCAGCGAAAGCGTCTGCAGGCGCAGCAAAATCTGGCCCTTCGTGGGATACGGGGGCGGGACGGTACGTCCGGAACGACGTGTTGGCGCGTGACCTCAAGGTGGTGACGTTAGAGGAATTTGTGGCCCGTTTGGCAAGGTCGATGTTCGACCGCGCAGATAACGGACCACATGAACCTCTAAGAGGGATCGCGCCACTTCACGCTCGACCTCCGGACGGCTACCCGCTTCCGCGGGAGCTTTTAGGGCCGGATTAGCTCCCCCGTCCATCTGGGGAGCTGTTGGCTGCGACCTGGCGAGCCTTACGGAATAGGATTCCCCGCTAAACAGCGGGGTCCCCCCCCTCCACCGGGAGACTCTTGTTCTCCCGAGTCCACGCCCGGGTAAAAGGGTGACCCCTGAGACCCGTAATTCCCCGTCACAAGCCAAAAGGGCAGTGGCTGGATGAGTCTGTGTTGTGTTGTTGTTGGCCCATTCAATTTTATGAGATTCGTGGCGATCCTTCACGATCCTATTTTCACGATATTTTTTGCTATGTATGTACGTCCGTTTGCACGTACACTTGAAGGATTTCTTAAGCGTTATGACAGTCTTGTTTTAAACTTCTTCAAATAAGCAGTTCTTCTCCAAAACCGCTGCTACACTGGCGATTTATTTTATGTTATGTTCCTAGGTGACAGAGATTACATAACTTAAATGTGCAACAATAAAGTTACGTGTTATAATTATGTAATTGTTAGTTTAGTAATTTAGTTAGAAGGCGGCCAAACATCATAGTTATCATTATTTTTTAAATATTCTTATCAACTTCAGTTATTCTTTTTCTAAATTTCACTTCTTTCACATTATAATTATCGAACAACATTAAAGTAAATAAAGGTCTTTTAAGCTCAAATTAATAAATTACATTAATTAGAGCATAATATATCATACTTTCCTATTTAAGAATAAATGTAAATAGCATTTGGAAATGTGAAATGTTTGTGATTAGTTGTTCAAATGTTTAAAATACACTGATTCAAAATATTAATATAAGAATTCAAAATTATAATATTTCGATTCCTTACTCACTATTCAAATAATGCTAAGTAAAAGAAAAAATCTTATTTAATTCATAATTTCCTATAAACGACTCGTGGTTAATTAATGGGAGATTTAATTATCGTGACTGCAGCAGACCGCGGTGTCTGGGCGAGGAGCGATTGGAACATAAATCAAGAGTTTACTGTGTGCTGCAGCATTCGGTTTAGCACGAGAGCGCTATGGTAACGAGTATCGTTTTATATTCCTTTTATATTTGATGTGATTGTTATATTTTTATACTTAGGTAACTTATAAAATTCTCTTAATAGCCTCGTATAAAGAATGGTGCAGTGTACCTGTTCTAATTTTAATACAAATTTTAATATTTTTGTGAGCGTCGTATTAAGTTGTTTGCCATACTTTTCCAGTCTTATTATTTTACTATATTTTATTTCATATGGTAACAACTGGTGCTGCGCGAGCGCCCGTTATTATCTAAAATTTGGAATCCTAAAGGCGGATAAGTAGTCCATTTTTCGAATGCGAGTAACTTGCGAGCTCACTCCTTCATTAGCTAAGTTTTTAGCAATTGCTCTGGTATTCTGTGCATTGTGCATCTTTTGTAAAAATAAACAGTATCGTCTATAGTATTCAAGTATTATTATTGTGTATTCACTTGGTACTTTACAATTTTCATGTATGTAATTTTATTGAATCTATATTATTTTTATTATTTTAAGATATATAACCATTTTTATATTTTGCTTGCGCTTTTTTTTAAATCACGTTTTTTTAAAGGCTAGTTATGTATGTATGTATGAGTGTAGTATGTGAGACTTGTTATCTAATGTGTATGTTAACTAATAAGTTACGTTATGATTTTTTTTAATAAATTTTCCTAACAAGTAATTTCAAAAAAATTATAATAATTCAACTCCCAGGCTATAGGGCATTCGGTTGTGCAATCGATTGTGACCGCTCGTGTTATTCGTGATCAACCTATTTTTAAACGGAATGCAGCATACCCGGACAATGGGCCCACTCTACTTCCATTCGACTATTGTATTTAATTTGACATCAAAATCGGAATTAAAATTTCATGCCGTTTTCAGGACTCAAAATATGCATATGGATGATGCGCCATTGTTTAAAATGTACGGTCCTTTGAGCTTCCAAAATAGTGTCACACGGCAGTTAATGCAGAATAATTAAAAGCCTTAAATGTAAGTCATGTTCTATACGTGGGCACACTAAGTTATAAACTTTTTAAACAACGAATTAACTTCATAAACAACCAGCAGTGCATAATTTTAGTTCTCTTCTGTGCTTGCTGCATTCATATGTCCTGGAGTGTATGTCGCAGATGGCTGCCGAAGTTTATAGTGTGTAATCCCAGTTAGTCACACGTAACTAGTAATTTCAGAATTCGTAATACTTGTGGATAGAACTAGATTTGACTAAAATCGTTCTGTACGTTTTCTATTTGTTTTCATATATGAAAATTTTAGCCACAGATCAAGTTGCGTTCAGTAAAATACAAAACAGAGAAATCTTGTGTAGCGTCGTTATTAACAACGCAACGTAACTTTAGAATAACATTGCATCTATAAACCTACAATTCAAGTCCAAGTAATTCTTGTTCGGAAGCAATGACCGCGATTATGTAAATCTCACGTTTTCACATGGTCTTAAAAATTAGAAGTCCACGAGCAATCTAGATAGAAGGAAAACGTACACCTGGCTGTTTCTAGGCTACCCGTTTTATGTCGTTAGGCCAGTTGCTATCGTCACGTACATCGAACTCCGCTAACATAGCCTCCACTATAACGGTTGCTCGAAATATACGCTCTGTAAACTTAATTGTATTGTGGAATCGACTTTCATTTCCTACATTCCTTATGGACATGAGCCTTATTGAAACGCGTACATACTTTTGGCCCCTTTTCATAGAAGGAATACACAAGCATAATGTAACTTTCCTTAGCCCAATACGACAGTCAAATTTTTGGACCTGCATATCCAAAATACACCCGTCTAAATTTTTTGGCACCTATGCAATGACAGTTTCTGATTTGTTTTGAAAATTAAAAATTTTTAGAGATGATACGGATTATGAAAATGTAACAGTAATACCAAAAAAGGTGAAAAAACCCGTACATTTCTGTGTATTTTCGACTTTAATACCGGTGCCTGATCGTAAAAACTATTGGTCATTTTATGATATAGTCACATTTCATGACACGACTGGTTATCGTTTGACAATATTTGTTAAAAGACGACCATAAAACGACTTTGCCAACAATGTAAGTGAGTTAAAACGGACTGTTTTAATATGAATTTGCCTTCATCCTTTTTTGGAATAAATGGTGGGACAATTTGCGCTTATTGTGACGGATCACAGAAGCATTCTCAACTCGAGACTCAACTGTTAACTATAACTACTGAGAACAGTATTTTTAGTATGGGCTGGCGTCATCCCCTTTAGATTAAAATGTGTAAAATTGTAGCCCAACAGAAGTTTATACTGCTTCCACCGTTTGAAATGTATGTGTTACAGTTAAAACCAGTTTTTAGATAGAACGCGTTTTCCCTAGTTAGAACTAGTTTTCACTAAATGCCTTTGTTAAAACTAGAATTTAGAATAGGTTAGGTTAGGTTCTCGAGGTGATGTAAAAGGTGTCGTACTTTTTGTAATACTATTGCTTTATATCTATAGAACCATCAAGGAGCAGTAAATTTGATAATTGTAAAATGTAGAATAAATTATTATTTAAATTATAAATGGTATTTCAAAATAGGAATAATTGAAAATGAAAAAATATTTATTGTTTTTCTTTCTGACATAATTTTTTGGTTCCTAGCTTGTATATTATTATATTTTATTGTACTATAAATTTATAAATGACTATCAGATACCTATACCTAACTTAATTATTTTTTAACTATTATGCTAAAAAATGCTAAAATGCTAAAATTTTTTTTCAAATAGGTGCTGTGATTTATACAAACTCAACAAATTCGCGCTCTCTCTATAGAACATTAATATAAATTATCAAACAAACGAGTCATATAACACGTCCTACATTACTTTAATCATAAAGCGCCATCTGTTTTAAGTTTACTACAACTTCAACAACTGCATTGATATTCGTGACATCTATGTACAGTGTCAGTTATATTTAAACAGTGCATATTACCAAGTAGTTAATAAGAAGTAAAATAGATGGCAGAGTGTTATATTTGCAGTATTTGATCGTTTTATTTGTTATGCTGAGAAAACAGTAATACTATCCGCATGGTTTTAAATAATTCTAAACTTCATGTATGTATATAGGACCACAGTAATAAATGTGTTTTTCACAGAGTACAGTGTTTCTACTCCAAAAGCCTAGCTAAGCTTCTTGGCTCAACAAGTGTAAAGTGTTGGTTTGTGTTGGTTGTTGCTACGCCTACCGCAATTGTTTATCATTGTTAAGGGTGGTAAAAATGTGCTATTAAGTCAATAATTTTAGCGTTTTAATTTTCAAGATAGACCAAAAAACAAACAAAATCCTCATTCATGTATCCATGATGTTTGGATATGATGTTCTCTAAGACACATTCGTAAGTCTCATACAAAAAACTATTCATTGTTTTCAGAAATTTAATTGGCATATTATCTTAAAGTGTTAGTAGAAAACCATCGCCTCATTAAGGCACAAGAAGCACTCCAACCAATCCCTGTGTGGCTATACTAGTATATATGCAATATCTGTAAATTATTTTAACAGAGCTAACTATACAAGTAAGCGACTATAATGAATCAGAAACCTAATACTTCGGAAGCCATCGGAAAGTTTAGTGACCTGAATCATAACTGAGGTAGGTAACAGAGACATGTAACTTTACAACGCCAACGTAATTATTATTTTTGCCTTACACAAAATCTATTATTCAATGTAGTCACAGATGCGATAGAATCGTGCTATAAAAGTAAAATAAAGTAGTTCAAAATTCAAATTTGGTACAACACTGATAAAATAGATAAGTGATTAATAAAAAACCCTCTTTTTATATTTAATTCCTTGTGTTTACTACAGTTGTTAAATCAAAAAGGTTCCCTCTTCTTCTCTCGTTCTTGAATCAGATGTTCAGGAGCTCATTAGAGAGATAGAAAGAGGTTACCTGCAATTATTTATAGTAGTAGCTGTAAATATCTTTATTGGAATGCTTATGAAATAACCCATGGTAATGTTAAACGCATTGTAAACAATGTTGAATGCCAACGTTATGAACGGCAACTCTTATCGTAAACTGTTATTTTACAAAATCGATATTTACCTACAATAAACAATAAAACTATTTACATAAGTTCAGGCTATTATATTTATTCACGCCCAACACTAAGAATGCAATGCAATACGTGCAATACTTAAAGAAATCAGCCTTTTGTGATATTAGGATATTTGTTAATAGATAAATTAGTTATATTTTATTTTGTATGACATAAGGAAATAAAATATCTAATTGTATTAAGAAACGAAATGTTTTGGTAAGTAATGAAACTGCAATCATGATTATAATCATCATTTTTCATACGTGGTAAGGATAAACGGGTGGAATTAATACACAAGTTCGTAGGACAGCCTTCTAGGCACACGTGTAGATAGGCAGTGATAGTTCAGTGAATAAAACCAATTTTGATAGAAGAAAACTAATGTCATTACTTTTGGAAGTGTAACGGTTCTATTGAACCTGTATTGATTGTAAAAGTACAAACATTTTTTCGCATAACGACTTCGATATTCGAAGAGCTTTAATTAAAAATGAACACAAAATATGGAGCCACTAATGTCAATGAAGTTATGTCAGAACAGGAAGACGAAGAGGGCGTCCAACGTGAAATTAAATTAAGGTAATTATTAGACATTAGAGAGTTTGGCATCTTTGCAACGTATTGGGTACAATTTACCAGTTATCCAATCTACGATCACTAAGTGGGGCACAAAATGAAAATTGTCGTCCTTGTTAAAGGACGTTTCCTATTCTTAGTCCCTCTCGAATAAGTAACTTTAGACATGGTATAAGATTACAATTGCTCAATCGATAGGGGACGTAAAAAAAGCAATACTATTGATATGTATGTATTATGTATACATAAATGTGTCCAAAATTATAATGTTATGATTATATAAAAACACACACAAATGTTAAAGATCCGATGCGATTATTATTAAATTGTTTACTGAACTAACTCAATTGAATTGAAATATTTATTATATTATATTTACCATCAAATAGGATTGTCATCAAGCATTAACTAATCATAATTAAAAATCACTTCCTAGAAATATACAACTCGAGATCTAAGAGTATTTGAAGATGATTACAAATGCATTGATCCTATTGAAGATGGAAATGGAATACTTCAATTAAATGTTTCTGGCACCGTGAGCTGTTTTTAACGTGTTTAGTTTGCAATTCTGAACAGTTACATAACAAGAGCGTTTGTTTACGCTTCCTTCCAAATATGTATATAGGTGGAACTTTTCACTTGCCATCACATGACCCGTATGTGCGTTTGCAAGCAATTCTTATACCATGAATCGGTCGTGTAACATGTTATGTGGACTATATAAATGGGGTGTAAGGGACTTCATTATTGTCTTTGAATTCACCAACCAATTTTGTTTGCTTGTTGTGTATCTCGCTTTTTCATTAAGACAATAAGCATACAAGGCAATGGCGCTACAGCCCTTCTGTTAGGAGATGCTGAGCTCTGTAACACCCACTTTTATTAAGAGGATATTCGTACTTGGAGATATTTTTTTACCTGTCTGGCTGACTTTATTCCTGGAATCATTAGTGAAATATTTTTCAGGTGGCCCGTTTGGTCGCTTTCGATTATTGACATAAAAAAGGTATATTCGGGTTTAATAATAATCATATAAAACAGGAAGATAGTAATCGATACGTAGTAATTTAACTCGCCCAAAACGTGCATGTCGCCTTAATAAATATTCTTCAAGGCACATTTACATTCATACAACTCAGAAAAACGTAGTAGACAATGCGGCCAACGGAGGCTCTAAAACATAGAAATTATACCGATTTGGTGATAAAGAAAACGAGCATAAAAATCGATTTCATATCGCGTGAAACTTCAAAGTACTTAATTTAAAACGTTCAAAAATCGTTCAATTTTTTAATTTTAACTACGTGTATTTCACGTAAAAATCGTAAAAGGGTTGATTTTATAAGGAGAGAGGTAAGTAGATAAAAAGATAAACAACCTTACCATCATGCAGGAGTACCCTTGCGATTAATCTTCGTGTTGGGTGTTACAGAGGAAGGGATTTTGTGCATTTGCTCTCTTGGTTGGTCGGCAGGGTACACAATATGTAAGGGTGGCAGGCCTGACTGGAAAAGTGAACGCATATCTTTGTTTTACCAGCATTCCATGCAAGCGGCGACGATGGTGGCGCGTAAATCAAAATTTGTTGTACGGCTTAGGACATATGTACAACGATCTTTGTGCTGCCATGTGGTTTTCCTACATGATGCTGTTCTTTCAAGCAGTGCTACACATAAGAGCAGCTGTTGCTGGGGCTATGTTACTTCTAGGTAAATTGTCTGTCACTTTTGTCGATTATCTTTGGCAAAATTTATAATATTTGTTTCTAAAACCCATGTTCATTATGATATCAATGAAATGACGTCTCTTGTATTCCTTTGAATTATAATTAAGCTAGCTGGACTTCAATTAACAAATTAAGCTTACAAGCTTGCTACATCCACATAGATGAGAAAATCTTGCGAGATTAATGGATTAGGCTAAGTAATATTTTTGAGAAGCTCCCATAGCATTACATATTGTACGTAGAGCTTTCAAAAACCTATTTTTAAGTTAATAGTTGTTGAGATATATGCTCTTTAAAGTGTAAATAGATTGTTGCTCTCCACTCAAAATTTTTAATGGAGTGGAAAATTTTAAGAATTTAATTGATAAGGCTTCTCAACAACAAAACTCAAACAATATCAAAACACTTTCAATTAAAATTACTTTCATTAAGATATATTGCGTAGCTTTAAAGTCTGCAATATTTTTGGGTTGTACATTCAGAAACTTCAGACTTAACTTTGTTTATACTCATCCTAAAAACAGAATTGTTCAGTTTGACACGTATTTATTTAGATTATCTCAGAACTTAGAAACTTGCTCAACATAAGCTCCATCGTAGACTATATTATCGTATATATACTATCGTAAAATAAATTTGGAATCATAATATTGAAAACTAAAATGTGTGATTTATTTTATTTTCAGGTCAAGTAGTAGATGCATTAGCAACGCCATTGGTAGGCGTTTTTGCAGATAAGTACAGCACCAAAAAAGTATGGCATTTAACAGGTGAGTGCTCATATATACAACCAACCCAATAGTATCTTGACGGCTAATTGCTGACTACTGAAACGATCCTGTAACCCATCCTGTCTTCGGAGCTGAATATTGTATGTATTCTAACTACGACAAAGAGAATAATTCTAGCGTAAGGGTTATGAGAATAAGCGTTTAACTAATGCGGAAGGCTTAGATAAACTGTCTCCATATGTACATATATATATATATATATATATATATATATATATATATATATATTTGATATAGGGTAGAATGAAATTTTACAACATATATTTTTCAATTTTTTTTCATACATATATAGCAAATGAACAACGTAAGCTAGAGTTAAGCGATCACTGCTGCCCACACATATCTGTAACCATACCAAAAGAGGATGTAAGTATAGTATACTTAATATTTCAGGATGGTCGTCTACAAATGGAGAATTAACGTAACGTTTCATAATATAACATTGACCTCAGAAAATTGACACGAAGCTTGAACATGTTCTTTACCTATAGAACAGATATTAGATTATGTTCAAAATTTAGAAGTTTGCCTTGTGCTTCATTAAACTAAGTATAATTTCCAGGTAGCATTATCGTGGCATGTACATTTCCTTTACTGTTTATACGATGCTGGTCTTGTTGGGTTTCCGACGACGCTGTGTACCTTGCGTGGTGGATGCCCTTTTACTATGCCGTTCTTATAGTCTTCTTCCAAATTGGATGGGCCATCGTTCAAATTTCACATCTGGCCATGATACCTGTTATAACAGACAATCTACACGTTCGTGCTGAATTAACTTCTATAAGGTAATGTTTCTTGTATTTTCGTAACTTTACTGGCTTGGTTTGACTTCAATCCACCGTCATCACCATCTAGCCACTAATCGAAATTGAGAAAACCTGGAGCGCTACGTTGGTCCAATATTTAGGTTCGTAGCTAATTGAAGGCTCTTAAATCGGTTGGGTTTTTCGTTCGAAATAATAATAGTTTGGTAGCACCCGAGCTGCCCTAAATAACAGTTGCAGAAAATCGTTGAACACCACATAATAGCTGATATACAAATGATTAAATTTCATGTTGATTGCAGATACATGGCTTCTGTGATATCGAGTCTTATGGTTTATTTCATCACATGGACTGTCCTGAGAGCAACTAATTATAGCACTTTTATTGGACCAGCCGATGATTACAAATTTCGGGTATGTATTTTCATTATACAATCCTCTTTTGCTTAGGATTGCAGTTCTTAGAAAACATGCAAAAAGTTTTCTCCTTCAGGCAGATCCGGTCCAGGAGAAAGGGTCGTAGCGGTCATGACCCCCACCCTTAATCGTACACATCAAATAAAATATCAAATAAACATAAAGTATTGGACAATTTACTAATATTGATTAAGTTATTAACATCCTATTGAAATCGTTACGTGATTTCTTATAATGTTTTTTGCAATAAAGTCTTATTTACTTGACCTATTTCAGTATTAATAGTATAGATTAATTAATTAATAACATATTGGCTGTGTCCGCACCGGCTTCCAGGGCCCAATTTACTTAGATACATGTCCATAGGTGATATTAGTTGAAATGCCTCATGTGACATGTTACTGTCTCCGTCACCTTTAATATCCAAACACTGAATTATATGAAGCAACTTGCTTCAGGACATGTCTAGCAGGTGTAATAACAGTTCTATCTTAGGAGAACTCTATAAAGCGTTTTACAAATAACCGGACAAATTATAATGATATTATAATTAAAATAGTATCATAATTAATTTCAGGACGTATCCTTAATAATATCTGGAATTGGTATTACAGCGTTTACAATGTTCCACATATTTTTCAAGCTTAACCCATTGAAAAACCAACAATTGGTTTCACAAGCGACATACAATGGAAATGTTGAAGCTAACGAAAATGTACCTTTAAAGGTTACAACTAGCTCAAAAATAATATACTTTTTGAGGATGCCCTTACTGTACCAAACTAGTATGCTGTAAGTATAAAATTAGACTAAGACATCAGATAGAATTTATTACGATTGTTGTGCAAGCTATGTCTGTCCGGTTGCAGTTAAACTAATGCCATAAAAATATTGTAGTTGTGTTTTGATGTGAACATTTTTTTTTGTAGAATTCGAGCGTATTAACAAAACTTTAAGAAATTACAAAATGATGACTAATGATGAATCCGCACGTATTGTTTCAGGTATGTGTTTTCCCGCTTGTACTGGGCATTGAGTCTTGTGTACGTGCCTTTGTTCCTGGAGGAGCGCCTTTCAGTTAACCAGACAGAGGGTTCGGAATTAGTAGCCAGCGTCCCCCTCGTTTTATATATGTCATCGTTATTCTTTTCTTTTCTACTTAAAAGCAAAATCAGTACTTGTGGAAACCAGGTTTGTAAAGCACACACGTATTATTTTTTAAGATAGGTAATCTCATGTTGTAAAATCTAATTATAGCTCTCACCCATTAGTATACTCCTGTTGGATTAGGGTCTCTTTTCGTAATTGAGATGGCCTTGATCATACTGTACATCGCTGCTTCAATGTGTACTGGCAGAGTGGATAGTAGCCAACCCAAAGTTAGGAGGCTCTTATGCCCCCCGAACGCATCCGAAGCGGTAAACTACTTTTGACAATACTAGTAACTAAATTAGTATTTTTTTTTATGTTAAAAACCGACAAACGAGCAGACGAGCGACCTCATGGTAAGTGGTCATCGTCGCCCATGGATATCAACAATACCAGAGGTATCACTGATGCGTTGTCGGCCAGGAAATGAGAAGAAGGTAAGAAAGAATGTAGTGGCTTTCAAGCCCCCAGCCGGAAAACGTCGAGTCGTTTGGCGGCTGACGGTGTTTCGGAGCAAAACACGTGTTGGTGACAGTATGTATGTTGTTATATACTTTTATATATCATAAATACATGTTTTCCTTTGTGGAAGGGAGGGAAGTTCTATGCATGTATAGAAGTATGTACCATTATACGTTGTGCTTGGGGATTGTTGCAAAGTAAATTAATACTAATTTAATAACAATGAATTTCCGCAAAGTAATGCCTGATACTATCAACCATACCAGTAACTGTATAATTCATCTTCCTAAAAACTGCGTCAAAAGATTGTTAATGTAGTCGATCATTTACAAAGATATATAAATTAAAAGTGCTTCAATAAGTGCTTAACTTTTAATATTAACTTCAGTCACAGACATGAACTGAAATAGATACTGTAGATTGCATAATCACGGGCCCGTAGTTGGTGCCACGCACCAACTTGCTACGTCTTAATGCTGTAGATAGTAAGTCAAAAGTTAAAAATGAAAATGCTAAAGTATGCTCACATATTTGTAAAAGCTCAACAATGATTTTGTTTACGTTGTGCACAACATCTTAAAAACTCTCATATCGACATCGTACGTAAAAAATAATAGCACGCTCAGTTTTCGATGTTTTTATACTAATTAGTCAGTCAAGCTCAACTCAACCAAGCTAACCTTCTTATTGAAACGCAAGCGTTGCTTGACGGAGCTCCATAATCCCACCTTGGATAAGCCATAACAATAGAGTTTATAGGTTCCTGAATAAATTGACTGATAACAGACCATTTAAATAGAAGACATAGCCAATTAAAAGAGTAATATATCCGATAATTATAAAATCTTCTACATGCAAAAATAAATTAAGATCAATTCAAATAACCAACTAAGATCCGATAGGTTAAATGGTATAACATACATACAAATATCGGTATAATAACGCAAATAAAGTTATCTAATTTTTCCAGGTCTCATATTTAATTGGGAGTTCTCTGAGTCTGATCAGCTGCCTGTGGATAGCGCTGGCGATCGACCCAGAAGCCAGTGTTATTCAAATCTATTTAGTCGCTGCCCTTATTGGTTTGATTTAATCTTTATAATTAGATTTAAAACATAGCCATTTTTGGGTGTAAGACTCCATTAATTTTTGAGTTCTAGTCAGCTTTCGGGTCATGATGCACTCTGCTGACCAACAAACGAGACAATGATGCTTTTACTTATAGGGGTCATTGGGCTCAGTATCACATTATTTAATCCGGACGGAACTTTTGCATGGCGCCTGATGGTGACTTTGATACCGGTAATAGCTTTGGTGCTTGTCCCGACTGGCTTTACTCGCTGACAACCTACGACACTTATTTTAAAAGTCTACAATAAAATATTTTCAATATATTTCATTGTGTTTTGGGGAGTCACTGAATAAGCGGATAATCAAGATATTCATGTATAGCAGTCTTCACTTACCATAAAGTTGAACATCTTATTTATAAGATTTATTATATTAATTTTTGAATTACTAGAAGATAATCACCTATTGAAAACTTTGATTATCGATAAAAAGGAAAATTTCAGGTGCTGGAAGTTCAATCACTCTCGTATCTAGTTTATGCATAACTGCGGATTTAATAGGACCCCACTCAGATCAAGGAGCTGCCATATACTCCATCGTTACCTTTGCTGATAAATTAGTAACTGGAATTGCCGTCGTAGCAATAGAAAATTAGTAAGTTTTTTGAGATCCCATTATTTTGAAATCCATTACAGAAAAACGTTTTTTATTTATAACATTTCGATGATGCAGGTACAATAACACTATCCTTTGACAGCGTCCGGTTTAAGTACAGCTGTAACCATACCTACTCGTTTCATAGGTAACGGAGAGTCAGATTTGATATAGCCAATCAGATTAATGCTTCATGCAGTTTTTAAAGCCAACATCTAGTTTAGGGCTAAACGAATTCATAAACAAGTTAAAATTTTATGTAGTACAATAAATTACGCTACTAGTTCATTAAACTTGCTTTAATATAGATACCTACAACACCATAAATGCAACTTAACGATTACTTAGCGAACCTGGATTTTCAAAACGTACGGAATACAGAGTAAATGAGAATAGTCATTTTTATTAGTGAATGTGGATGATAATGGAAATAGTCACCGTCTCTATGAACTTGCATATCACCAAAAGCATCACGACCTATGACGAATGAAGATCCCGGGAAGCCGAGATTTACTGCCTCTCCACCCTCTCAACACTAAAGACGAAATGAAATATTTGCAGATTTATTTTAGATAGGAATGTACGATATTTATTGATATTGTTAAATTAACGATATTAAAAGAAACATCAACCATATTTAAATATCGATATCAAAAAATTGGAAAATTGAAATATCGATATTTTTAACAAGATATCGTTATTATTTTATTAATTTAGTGTTTTAAACAATATGAATGTATTTAACAAGTTACTGAATTTACATGATATTCATTATAATATCTCAAAATAATAAAATTATTTGCGCTAAATTACGTTACGAATAATATGGAATAACGAACAATTACCCGTATTTTATCTTGTCATGTTGTCATTAAATTAAGTCTGTCAGTCTCAGTCAGTGTTGCCGATACAAAATATTTACATGTTGTTTAGCTTATTATAAAATACTAGTGGCCCGCCTCGGCTTCGTACGGGTGTACTTTATCAATAGTTTCCGCAGCGTATGGGGTGAAAGAAATTTTTAAGGAATTTTTTTTACAACTTGGTTCACGATACTGTAGTTTTAACATGTTACTCAGGGATAATGTAACATTGTAATGGTTAGAGAATTTTTAAAATCGGTTCAGTAGTTTTTGAGTTTATTCGTTACAAACATACCAAAATACAAAGCTATCCTCTTTATAATATTAGTATAGAAAAGTATTCTGTACGAAAAATAAATTATTTACATTTTATAATCTTATAGCAGATAAATTAAAATTGATCATGGCATCCTTTCATACACATAAGCATCCATTGAATGTTAAAAACCGTTGATATTATAAAATACTTTATGAACAATATGAAAAAAGTTATTGATATTTAATCAATATCTCTCATCCCTCATTCTAGAAAGTTGGTAGGTAACCAGGCCTATCCCAGACCTATCCCAGGTCAGATACTACTGGATGCAGTTTTTACCACCAAGGGGAACCTGGCAGGCACCATTATTGTGGTCTATTGTTTTAAGTAGTGTGCACCACGAAGAGAAGTTGGTTTAGACATACATACCTATATATATTTTATAATTATGTATTTAAACAGGAAATAAAGAGTTTTTTACTTTTCAGCAAATGTGAAGATGCATTAGAATGCCCTCAATACTACAGAGGAGTTTTGACATACGCATGTGGTGGAAGTGCAGTGTTAGGGATGCTTTCCTTATCATTTTCGATAATTTATTTGAGAAGAGCTTAGACAATTCAAAAATAACATATATAACTTATATAATAAATAAAAACAATATTATTTATACTTATACTGGTTTTATTGGATCAACATCAAAAACATTCAAATATGGATTATGGTCAAAAAGATTAATAGGATCAAAAGAACTAGTATATTCCAAAATAAAGTTCACATGATGGTCAGGCTTATCTTTAAGTAAAGTTTTATGCATATTATTCATTTTTGCCACTGTAGATTTTTTTACTACTGCTTGTATGTGTAAACTGTACAAGTTGATACATTGATGATACAAAGGTGCAAGGTTTGCCATTTCATTTAAATCACTTGAAGTATCAATTATACAAATATTTTCTAAAGTCCTACATTGAGTAAATGATGAAAATAATGTTTTAAAATCAATTCTTTTATCTACTAATCTTATGTTCTTTAAAGTTTGACTTAAAGGAATAGACCTGATAATAGATGACCAGCAAGAAGACAATGATGATGATTCTATATTTAGTGTAATCAGCTTCTTACAGCCTCTGAATATTACATTGAAAAATTCATTAGTGTAACGTACATATGGACCAGCTAGATTTAAATATGTTAGTTTACTTAAAAAATTGCTTGATGATAGAGTTACATTTACAGAATCTGGAATATGTACATTTAGTCTGATACTTTCATATTTACTAAATATTTTATCATAATCCAAGATTTGTTCACTGCGGACAATCCTTGGTTTTTTAAAATTTGGTTCAGTATCTGTGCTTTTATTTTTTTTTATTTCAAATTGATGTATATGAAACCAGTCACAATATGAAGTATCAATACTTAATGGCAAGGTTTCATCACCAGTAACTAAAAGTTCATATGCAAGTATTTTTTTGATTCTTTGTTTTAAAATGAAATAAAAAAAATCATCAAATATAGTATTTTTCTTATCCCACACAAAAATGGTGACAGTGCCATAAAATTCTCTATTTTTGTCAAAGGTAAAAAGTAATGTAGTCTTAAAATTCTCAGAGAAAAAATGTATAAACTGCGGTGAGCTACATACAGAGTATGTAGTATTATATTCTAAGATGATATACTCAATATTCTCCATATTGACTACTGGGACAATCTTATTCCAACTTCCCTGAGATCCATTTAAAGGCGCACCATGAACATTCAACATGAACATACATAAATGTTTAAATGGGCATGTCATTTCAATTTCTTCTCGCTTGAGTGTACCTCCAGTATCACACAATGTAAACTTGAGTGTATCTAAAGATGATTTTCTTAGTATTTGTAGTGGTAAACTTGATAATTTTGTTTTCAAAACAAAATGTACATTAATAAAATTTTTAAATACTTCTTGGCAGTTGTGTAAAGTTGTGCCTATTAATTTTAAATCATTGGAAATATTAATAGTTATATTTTTTATGGTTGAACAATTTTTGTAGAGATCTAGCATATCAACTATGGTAATTTCGGTGTAAGACACATCAAGAGTTTTTAAACATTTCATCTTCTTAAGGGCAGGCAAAAGAACAGATTTTCTCAGATTTAAAACTGCACACACATTCAATTCATATAAATGTCCTGCAATGTTTTTTATCATATCCAGCTGCAATGACTTTGGTGTAGCTAATGTGTTACACGATAGGTTACATATTCTGATTACCCCTTGCATGAGTATGATATTGTTCAACGTTCGACATGTCTTGTATAAGTTGTAGACTGACTTGATATCCAACTGTTTGATAATGATAATAAGAATTTCTTCTGGTAAATCCACTAGAGTTAACATTATTGGATTTTATTTAATAATTCCTATTATCAGTACAACATTTCGTTTTGTTTATAAATTATCACCACAGAACACTATTACTCCTATTATCGCTACCTAGAGCCGACCAGTGTGAGACGTATAAATGGTAATAGATCCCCAAACTGAGTATTTTACGAGACTAAAAGGCACTCGATCTAACTTTGAAAATGATCCTATAACACCTAGTCAATTTAGTCTCAAGTACTTTTCTTTGGGATGTGTAGTGTATCTAATAGGTAAAAAGGTAAAATCGATGCGTATATCAATCGACCTTTGCTCTTGTTGATTGATTGACTTTGTTAAGTTACTATTTATAAAAAAAAGTAAACAAAGGTTTTATGGATTAAAGAGTTAAAAAGGGATTACATTTTTATTATTAGTAATGGTGATGATATTGTAAGTTATAACAAAACAACAATTATTTGGAAATAACGTATAACGTAACAATTATAGTTCCGTCTTTAAGCCAATAATGGTTGAAAATTATATCGTCCCCGTAGAGCGAAAAGTCACCAAGTCTCGAAATGGCCATTTTTGGGTATAAATGTCAATTATTTTACCATTTTATCTTTAAATATCTATATGACTGTCAAGTTTGTAGCTGCTATAACTTTTGTTTTATGAAAAGTGAAAAATACTTAAGTCTACCCTTTGGACCCTAGTGCACGATGAGAAAATTAACTAAATGGTTATTATTGTGTCCTTATCGAAAAATTTGACGCCCCGAAATTAAAACGACTTAATTACGTTTTCTTTCAAATATCATTGCATACACGACATTTTACGTCAAATTAAAATCATTAAAATGATTTCAGTAGTTTTGACACCATTAGTTTGAAACAACGTAAGAAAGGAAAAATTAATTAACTCGACTCAGTGACTAGTGGTACTGGACAGAATTGCGGAACTAGATGTAACAGAAGAGGGAGAAGAAGATTACTCTACTGAAATTAGTCAATTTCTTAATTTTTTTTACATAAAATAAGTTAATGTTTGACAACAATCTCACCTGATTGTAAGTGGTTTAATTAATTAAGTCTAAGATGATGAACGTACTAATTTATAAGTGCAGTGAGCATAATGAATGAAGACGTAAACCGCGTCGTCCGTGCAGGTGGTACGTTTACTACGTAAGGGTGGATACCTGAACTACGTCGAGTTGTCCAATGGAGAAACCGCGATGGGGGAATTAATTGGAACAATTCCTGTGCACACTCTCCAAAATGTACCCTATAGTAGACCGAGAAGCTGGCAACCCTGCGCCTATGCTCGAGGCTTTATAGATTAGTTTCAATCATATCTGGGTCACCAATGGGCCTCTTTGCATGCCTCTCCATCGAGTTCAAGACAGATAGATGACATTTGGCAGCACCAGCCCAATTGTGACAACAGTACTCCACACATGGTGGAACCTGAACTTTAAACAGAGTTAAAAGCTGATTCGATGTAAAGTGCTGCCTCACTTTCGCAATTATCCCCAGTTTCCTTGCAGCCTCTTTAGCCTTAGCCTCTATGAACCGACTAAAGTTGAGGTTCGACGAAACATCAATTCCCAACAATTGAAGGTCTTTCTTGAGGGTATCGCCCCATAAGTGAGTGACAAACGCTAGAAGGTCTCCAGTCGATCGAGTTCGGCGAAATCCGTACTGTCAGTCGCTGAGGAGATCGTTTTGTTCTAGGTATGCCCTGAGACGCGAATTCAATATACGTTCCATAATCTTACAGAGTATAGATGTAATTAAAATCTGTCAATATTTATGAGGATCAGCACGACTACCTTTTTTTGCTTCGAGGATTTCAGCACAATCCCAGTCTTGAGAGAGAGGCGGAATAGACGTGTCAACACAGGAAACAACTTGGGTGCACATGCCTTTATTAAAATCCCTGGAATTCCATCAGGACCACTGGCTTTTTTCATGTCTAGACACCGCATGGTTTTGAGAACCTCTTTGTTCGTTATGTGGATATCGGGCATGGAGATACCGTAGTGAGGTAAATTTGGTGACATATTATTGCAAGCATTTAGACGCGAGTTTTCGGCAAACAGAGATGTGAATAAGTCCGCCTTCTCTTTAGTTTTTTTTTTGCGCTTGTCAGTCTGAGCGCATTCTGCGTTAAACCAAGAGCGAGCTTTGCCACCGACGGAGATGTCAGAAAAAAGGATGAAGTAATCCATCGCTTGACGTATCACATCGGTTATAGCGTCTGCGCAGCTCGACGGGTCTTCAGAAGAAAAGCAAACCTCACGCCAAAGATAGGATGCAAAGAAATGTCGCATCTCATCCCAATCTGCTGATCTGTAATGCCATACTCGCTGGACACTGTGGGAATCTAAATTGTCTGTCACTTTCTAATTTCAAAGCAGTTTTTTATGTTTTTGTTTGAATAAAAGTTGATTGATGCTATTAAAATAGTTTAATTATGTATTTATATAATATTTAAAATTAAACTTGCCTTATAATCTTTAAATATTTAGCTAGATAATATTAACCTTTTACAAATTTGGCAAATATTAGTTAGTTCCATATTACCTAACTCTAGTTACTTTCTTTCAAAAAACTTTGGAACTAAGTGAAATTTATCTAACTTGGGTCGGCAATTAACTAAATCACAATTAAGTGAGATATTATATAGAGAACAATTAATTAATTTGTTTGATTTTACTTTTCCCTACTATTAAACCATTTTCGTTTATCATCGTTTTTATAATATAAACTCTGTTTTACTCTCGGCCATACAAGGCTAAATATGTAACGATCGGTAATGGATATAAAAAGTTATGATTGTTTATATTTTCTAAAACTTTAAACGCTCTATATCTCAAAACAGTGTTTTTACACTTGATGACTTTTCGCTCTACGGGGACGATATTCAGTGCAGTTTGGAGTAATGCCGGTCATTCACATGCGCGCGAATACGCGAACCTACAAGTGTAGGACGACCTTCGCAAATGATTATGCGAAGTTTTTGATGCATTCGTGGTTTATCAAGCTGTTTCGGTTTTTTGCCGCACATCAAAGCGCGCGAACTTCGAACATTCGCGGAGTCTCCCACACATTCGTGCGACCAGCTGCGCACACGATTGCATAGGTGATTGATGTCTTCATTTTTCGTAGTTCGCGGCCTCTACTATAATTACTATAAACGTAACTACTGATAGGTACTATAGTAGTAGTTTCAGCTACTCTCTATATTGGAAATGGATTGGAGTGTAGGAGGATGCGCAAATAGATTTGTATACTCATATGCGAACCCATTTGCTTATCAGCCCTTCACATACGTACGAACATTCGTACAAATTTCAAACTTTTGCGCGCATGTGAGTGACCGGGGTAAGGATACGTGAACGTCTCCGATACCATTCAACTCTCATATATCAGTTATGAAAATGTGTATATTAATAAGAAAAACTTATCAATGTAGATACGTGGACAAATTAGAAGGCGTTAAATATTTTCGTACTCTAATATTTTGCAGAAACATAAGGGGTGTTATGTAAAACAATGCGTTGTTATAAATATTGTAAGAACTACTCCTAAGTTATTTAAATCGCTCAGGAGTACCATAAAAAACTAAAGAACGAATCAAAACAGTGATTATTCTGAAGGGAAACCATTTGCTCTTTTTACAGAGCTTAATTGCACAACATCGGTCCAGAGAATAAGTGAACATACTCCTTAGTCCGGTGCCCTTCGGATACATGCTCTTAGCTATCTTATCACGGCTCACGACGTGTATTTTTTCTTACACGGAAAATTTTGATTAATTTGATACCAGTGGAAACCAATAGCAATAGTAGAAACCAAAGGCTAGAAAGATTGATATAATCCAAACATTCACTAATCCCTAATATTGATAATCCATTAATATTACTTGCTTACTCTATTTTCATAATCAAATAACGACACCTATTTGTATTATTAATCTTTAGATCATCACATCAGGAGCGAAATCCGATATAAGCAAGTCACTGATTCGTAATTCGTTGTTCGTTTTGTTCTGGTCTTAAATGATGAGGCTAGTTTAGTTTGGTGGTATTTCTTACAAAATACTTTTAACAGAAATATTAGTTAATTATTTATGTATATATAAATTTAAATTAAAAAATATGTATAAGTATCTAGGTAATTAGAATATTAAAAAAAAATTGCTTAAAAAGAGGTAAATTAAGGTCATATTAAGCTAATAGCGAACATTTTGTTCATTCCGTTGTATAATCTATACTATCTTTACTTATAAATAAAATTGGAGTGCCTGTTTGTAATATTAAAATGACCGCTTTTTACTACATGCATATGAATGTATATACGGTACATATACCAAAATAACATTTTTTACAATTTTTGTCTGTCTGTCTGTCTGTCTGTTTGTTCCGGCTAATCTCTGAAACGGCTAGATCTATTTTGACGGGACTTTCACTGGCAGGTAGCTGAAGTAATAAGGAGTAATATAGGCTACTTTTATTTCTACTAAATAACTTTTTTTATTAAATTCCACGCGGACGAAGTCGCGGGCACACCTAGTGGAATATACAAGTGAAGTAATGGTTTACTACATTATGTCCTACCGCAAGCTAAGGTATAAGTTACAATAAACGAATTATATTTTTTTGCTTACATTTGTTCACAACAAATATAATAGTTGTGCCCGACTGCCATGGGTGCTGTTGCCTATTGTGTGTCGCATCTAATGCCAAATATTTGCCCATAGCTAATATACCAATTTATTGTTGTAAAACCTAAGTGTTTAAGTTCGGACTTAATAACTTGTTGATAAATATTATAGTAGCACTCTCGTTGGTTTGGTTACTGTTCTTGAATTATAGATCTTAGGGAAATGAATTATGTAGAAGACTTCTTTATAATAACTTCTTTGTTCAAGATAAACTGTAGATGGTTAAGTAAGACCTGATGGTTCCACTAAAAGCGAAATAGGCTTCAATATTGGCGTGCAAATTTAATGTGTCTATGATCAGTAAGCTTAAATCTGTCACCAATCACTGTCTTGTGAGAGACACATTAAATACAGAGATAAAGTTTGAACAGGCTCGCCTCCATGAACTCTGCTATGTCACAGACCTATTCAAATCCGTGATTCCGAAAAATATCGACACAAATTTGGAAATTGCATTTCTTGAATCTTGTAATTCAGATTAGTTTAAGTCAGTATAGTAACAACTGTTTATGGTATAGGGTTAAGCACTTTAATACTCACCTCAATCGTAGTCTTTACGCTTAGTTTATGTTAAAATTAAGGTCTTTTAATATACTACAAAAACACATTCAAAAATCATCTCCTCTCACTAACGTATTGAAAAGAAAATTTCAGAAGCTTGAGGCTTTGTTTTGAAAGTGAGCAAAAAATAAGCTCCTTACAGGAAAAAAAACTATCAATTAACAGCAATCTGCGGAGAACATGTAATGACCTACATGTGCCGCACTCAGAATTATGCAAATTAATGAATATACCTTTCACATCTTGTGATGTTGAAAGATCATTCAAGCAGTACATTATTTTGCCCTGACAGAATGTATATGGGTATGTATATGTTTGTAAATAATACATAATACATTAATAATGTCAAGGAAGCTTTATAATTTACTCTTAAATTTTTCGCAATAAAAAGTAAGTAAATTTAACAATATCTTTATTGTGGTGTTAACGACATATTAACTTCTATTTTACTTTATATATAAAATGTATATTTCTCTTGTTAGTTATTACTAGCAAATTGCCCTCGCTTCTCTTCGGTAAAATAACGCCTTACGCTAAGAAATAGTACCTACATCATTTTAAACTAATTTATAACTCTTTTATTTATAGACGGATTGAGATGAAACGAGCTTTAAATATTAGTTGATGCTTGCCGCGATATATTAGTGAAAATCAGAACGTAATTGGTTAAGCCGTTTCTGAGATTAGCGCAAACAAACGCACGGACAAGCAGACAAAAATTCTAACCACTATTGTTTTGTATTCTATTGCGTTAATAAAGGCCCCTAATAATATATCGTTCTTGTACAGGAAGTGATCAATTAGAATTTTATTATATGTATAGATTTACATATGTTATAAATTAAGTGTATATTTTGAAAAGCATTAATTTTTTGGTAATAAAGAGTGTTTTATTTTAAAATTATGTTTAGTATTTACATTTTAACCATATTTTAAATTTTCAATCCATGTTGTAAATATATTATTTTGTATTATAAGCCGTAAATTTGTATTATAAGGCGATTTTTATGAATACAATGGAACTTTATTTTTCAAGAAGTATAATATTAGTTTTAGTATTGTCAGTAAAATAACTTTATTGCTGTAACTCTAGACATCCTAAACTCAGGCAAAATCATGGCAGTTCATGGTAACCCTTTATACTAATTATAAAGATTAGAGTTGATCAATTCCTTCTGCGTCTTTAGTATTTGTATTAATCTATGTTAATGATATATTTATTATATCCGTACTGTAGTGGATACTGTACTTTATAATCTTGATAAGCGGAAATTACGTATAAAAAAGTTAAAAGCTGGCTACACTGGTCGGTAATTTTTCCTGAATTTTACGTCAGGCATGATTTCTAGCAGTGGCAGTGGCAATATGGCTGTCGCGTTCGAGTTTCGCTGGTAGTGCGCGGTGTTCACATCGTTTCCAGTATAGAACGAAGTATTTCCGACGGCTCTTAAGTTTCATTTTTTAATTTTTAGTGCTTGATGATAGTGTATAACTTCTTTGAATTAGATTTGTATAGAGAAATTACTGATTTTTATTTCCATCGTCACCAGAATTCATGCGACGACAAAATGGCGTCGTTTGACAAGATTTTGCTGCAAAATAGATTTTACAATTTTATCGGCTTATCATAAATTTATTGCGAAAAATGTTCTATCAAGTGATTTGTAATGTTATTTTCAAATGAATTTAATATCTTTACATAATTTTTAACCTGCAATTATTTATGTAACGGCGTATTCATTGAATTTTCGTCAAAATGCTCTTGGTAAGTGTTTTTATAGCTTTTCTTGCAATGTTTTGGTGTATTTTATGTTTTTATTATTATTTTCGGGTTTTCATTTGTAGGAGAATGTTCTAGAAGTAATGGGTGTGGCCCTGCAAGAGGGTGAATTTTTAAGACGTAATTCTGAATAAATCGTTTTCTACGATTGTTTACAATGATTTTTCATGTTTTTATGTATGAAAAGTTAATTGTTCCACGCAAGAAAGTGATTTCAGTGACTCTTAGTTACGTAATCTTTCTAAAAATGCATGTTGAAGTGATTTTGGAAATGGACCCATTTTTGCAATTTGGGTTTGAAAATAGGTCTCTCTACTTATTGCCTACCTACAGAGGTGCTTTGGAGGTTATGTTATTGTATTTCCAACAGTATCATGTATATGACACTTATTTAAATTCACAAAATGTTGGTGGCTTTTGTGAATCAATAATTTACCAGATTTTTCTTTAAAAAAGATATATTTCAGTTCTTAAACAATGTTATTTTGAGGTTATGTTGTTTATTAATAAAGGATATCTGTATTTTTGCTTCATTCAGTGATCTAACCAGTATCTATAGGAACAATTAATGTGCAGAAAGCTTTAAAATTACTGTATTTAGTTTTTTACATTGTTATTGACATGTAATACTTTAAACTGTGATGTTTTTTGCTTATGACAACTTTTCTTTATCTTGGTTAGAACTAAACTTATTTATTTCTCCAGAGGTATTAAGAGAGTTAACCTTTTTCATTAAAAATTCAGTTCATTATTCTGTTTGTTGTATTGTTTTAATTTTAAAGCATATTATAGCATTATGCATGTATTATTGACACTTATACCTTTTACATGTATTTATGCATGTGCACCTCTCCAGTTTTTGATTTGGTTGGATTTATGTTTATACAATATTTTATGATATCATATGTTTAGACCTGTAGAATGCATCTGGTCTATGGCGATAATTTGAGACTTCATTATGTCTGGAATATAAGCAGTTGCTAGAGCCATCATTAGAAACTGTTCAAGATGACTGATCATTTTCAAATTACTGTAGACTTAATATAAATCAATTTGAATTGCAATATGCCAATACACTGAATTGTTTCATGGGTAAAGAGATTTATGCATTTTGGGCTAACCTGTGTCATAGTTGGTTAGTAGACTGTGATGTAAACCATTAAATCATTTGCAAATACTATATTCACTGTATTGTTTATGTATCTATGTTATAATCTTCTAACTTCAATGATGAAGTTTATTTATAGTCATATAAAACTGATAATTTGTTAACAAAAAAATTTACTTTCAGAAGGGCTCCATGGATGAATCTGGAAGCGAGTCTATGAGTGACAAAGGTGAAAAGAGTGACTCAAGTGGGTCTGGGTCTGGGAGTGATAGGTGATTTTTTATAATATAATATCAATATGTTAATAAAATCATGAAATATTAAGCACAACATGATATATTATTTAATTTTTAGTGACAGTGGTTCCAGTTCTTCTGGTTCTGGCTCAGGTCGATCTGGTTCAGAAAAGTCATCAAACGATAGGTCACATTTGAGTGATGATACAAAGTCTTCTCCAAAAAATAGTAATCCAAATTCATCCAAATCAGATCATCACACTGATAAAGACTCCTCAGATGAGGACACAATTAGAAAATCTAAGTCTAGAAGTAATCATGTAAAGATTAAATCTGATCTTTGGGAAGAAAATCCTGATATTTATGGAATAAGAAGATCAGCTCGCTCTCGCAAAGAACCAGATCGGTTTAAACTTGCAGATAGTGATTCAAGTGAAAAAGGCAGAAGTCATCATCGGAAAAGTAGAAAAAAGAGGTAAAGATGTTTAAGGGTATCAGATGTTATTATTCAGTAATTCATTGTCATAATTTATTTAGTTAACAACAATCCAGAAGCACAAGATAGTTTATATGTTTAGATATGCATTTCATTCATTAACTCATTCTATTTAAAAAAAAGCATTCCTGCTCTACTACTGCCACTCCATTACCATTTGCACTACTTTTCCACAAAGGACATGTGTCATCAAAGTATACATCATCATTCATTGTGCTTTTGGATTGTTCTTTGTTGTAAATAAACTTAGTAGGTGAAATATATTTTTAACAATGTCTACTCTTTTTTGCCCTTACTACATAATATCATCAATTCTTCTTTTGATTTTTATTTCATGATAAAATATTTTAGTGACTCTTGGAACTCTGCAACCTCTGATAGTGATAGTGACCTCAAAGGTTCCCCACCTCCACCCTCAAAGCGACCAGGCCAAAGAAGTGTACCGCTCAGAAAAAAGAAACCAACAAGAAGAAGACGGTTTACTAGCGATGAAGAGGAAAGTTCTGAAGTATCAGATGAAGAAGGAAAGAGGTATGTGGTGATTAAAATGGTGGTACTGTGATTTTTTCTCACTTTATTATGTTGCACACACATTTAAGCAGTTTGAATACTATATGTACCTCTAAATTATCTGTATATTTGTAATTAATGGTGACTTACTTTTCACCTAACAAAATCGTGAGGAAACTGGCTTGTCTCAGATACTTCTTTTATGATTCTCAATGATGTGTTTATCTGCTGTCTCTTAATCTGCAGCTGACCATAATGGTAGGCTTTACCTTCACATTTCAAGAGGAGATAAGTCTTTTTTTATTGTGTTAAAGAGAGCTACATATATACTTCTATGATCAACACACTTCAAAGCCAGATTTATTTACTTATAAGTTTTTGCAAGAAAAAAATAGTTTTGTTAATTTTATGTGATTATGATAAATAGGCCTACTCCACTGAAGACACCAACTAACATTGAGTAAGAGTACCCCCTAATATAAATTAAATACAAATTTTTACTGACACCTGTGTAACATGATAGAAAATATGAGTTTGAATGATTTCCAGTCGTGCTGCTACAAGACGCACTGGTGCTGCGGTAAGCTATAAAGAAGCTAGTGATGAACAAACAGATTCTTCGGATCTCTTGGAGGAGAGAGTAGATGAAGCAGATGCAGAACCAGAAGATCACAGCGAGACAATAGAAAAGGTTCTTGGATGTCGACAGGGGAAGAAAGGAGGTATTTATTAACTTATATTAACTGTCCAAAGAATACTTTTATAATATGTACTGGTAAATTTAGCATTTTTATTTCCATTGAAAACATTTTCAAATGGCTGGTAAAACACAAGTTAACTGAATTAATGTTCACAGCATTATGGTGCAATTTTAGTATTGAATTTTAGCTAATATCTTCTTGTCATTATACAGTCACTGGCAATGTGACTACCATTTACTATATAGAGGAGCATGGGGATCCTAATGAAGGATGCAATCCTGAGGATGAAGAATCAACTGAGCCACAGTACCTGATTAAATGGAAAGGATGGTCACATATTCATAATACTTGGGAGTCAGAGAAGTCACTCAATGAACAAAAAGTAAAGGGACTTAAAAAACTAGAAAACTTTATAAAAAAAGAATCAGAATTATCTTGGTGGAGAAAGCAAGCTGGTCCTGAAGATATAGATTATTATGAATGCCAGACTGAATTACAACAAGAGTTAGTCAAAACGTATAATAATGTTGAAAGGATATTTGGTAATTATGACAATAATAAACAAATTTTTATATAGTATAAACAATTTTATTTTTATATTATCAATAATTATTTATCCTTCAAGCTGAGCAGTCACGGGAGTTGGAAGGAGGTGGTACTGCCCATGAATACTTTTGCAAATGGGAATCTCTGCCATATGCTGATGCTACTTGGGAGGATTCATCATTAATTGAGAAAAGGTGGCCAGAGCAAGTTGAGCAATTTAAGTCCAGGGAAGCTGCAAAAACAACACCATCTCGTCATTGCCCAGTATTGAGAAGACGTCCCAAATTCCATCAAGTCAAAGAGCAGCCTGAATATATGGGCAAAGACCAGGTACCAAAAATTTTTTTTTTGTGTGATATTTCAGATCAACAATACTACAAAAATTATATAAATTTCTGTTGCAGTCTTACAAATTAAGAGATTATCAGATGGATGGATTAAACTGGCTTATACATTCCTGGTGTAAAGACAATTCTGTTATTCTTGCCGATGAAATGGGTTTAGGTAAAACTATTCAGGTGATTAAGAAATTTCATTGATATTTTCCTAAAACATGCAAATTCAAGAAGTTTAAAATGAAAAAAAGAAGTTTGTGAATTTTTGCAATTTATTTACTAACACTTTATTTTTTTAGACTATATGCTTCTTATATTATCTCTTCAAATCTCAACAATTATATGGACCATTCCTTTGTGTCGTGCCTCTAAGTACAATGACGGCGTGGCAAAGAGAATTTACCCAATGGGCACCTGATATAAATGTTGTAACTTATATTGGAGATGTAGTTAGCAGGCGTATTGTAAGTAAATCTATATGTAATTATTTTTAAAACATGTACTTGAAGTCCAATTAAAACATTGTTAAATATTTCTAAAGCAAAATTACTTATTATTTACAGATCCAGCAATATGAATGGAGTTTTGCTAGTTCAAAAAGATTAAAATTTAATGCTATACTAACTACTTATGAAATTTTACTGAAAGATAAACAGATTCTTGGGTCTTTCAGTTGGGCATGCCTCCTAGTTGATGAAGCTCACAGGCTAAAAAATGATGACTCACTCTTATACAAAAATCTGAAAGAGTTTGATACAAACCATAGATTATTAGTTACTGGCACACCTTTACAGAATTCTTTAAAAGAACTATGGGCTCTTTTACATTTCATTATGCCTTACAAGTAAGATATATTTTAAAAGATTTATAACTTTTTGTGACTGATGTTTTTTTGGATACTGCATTTAAAATTAAGATACAAAACAGATTTTTAAACAATTACCAGTTTGTTTGAATTTTTATATTCATCGAGCTTAGTTAATATGGTTAGCAATAATTTTTAGGTTTGAATCGTGGGAAGAATTTGAGAAGGATCACGAGGATGCAGCAACCAAGGGATATGAAAAATTACATAAACAACTAGAGCCATTTATTTTAAGGAGGCAAAAGAAAGATGTGGAAAAATCACTACCTGCCAAGGTCGAGCAAATTTTGAGGGTAGAAATGACCTCAATACAAAAACAATATTACAAATGGATCCTTACAAAAAATTATAGTGCATTGCGGAAAGGTGTAAAAGGTTCCATTAATTCTTTTATCAATATTGTTATAGAACTGAAAAAGTGTTGTAATCACGCTTTATTAACGAAGCCTGAAGATTTTGAATCGCGGGCATCACTAGCGACTACGGACGCCGTAGAGGTACAGTCAAATGACAATAAAAATTATTTTCCAAAAAAATGATTGTCTTTTAATGCATGGCTCCATTATATTTTCAGAAACTGTTACGAGGATCTGGGAAACTGCTGTTACTCGATAAATTGTTATGTAGGTTAAAAGAGACAGGTCACAGAGTTCTCATATTTTCTCAAATGGTGAGAATGTTAGATATAATAGCAGAGTATTTGCAAAGGAAGCATTTTCCCTTTCAACGTCTAGATGGCAGTATAAAAGGCGAGTTGAGGAAACAAGCCCTTGATCATTTTAATGCTGAAGGTTCTCAAGATTTCTGCTTCTTACTGTCTACGAGGGCTGGCGGCTTGGGTATTAACTTGGCGACAGCTGATACAGTCATTATTTTTGATTCTGATTGGAATCCTCAAAACGATTTGCAGGCTCAGGCGCGTGCTCATCGAATTGGACAAAAGAATCAGGTAATTGATTATTTTTTACTTTAGATTGATAATTTTACTTTAGATATATATCCGTTGAAGACAAGTAACTTAATTCCATACACATACGATACGACAACGATAAGAGAATCTGTGACCTAATTACGTAAATATACCGTAAAAAAACGAATTCTGGGGATTAACTGGTGTGCAAATTAGAAAATCAAAATAGTTCATGTATCATAGTTTCGAATTATTCGCATAGGTATTCGATTAACATTGTCTTGAAAATGATGACTCAGTCGTTAGTTTTTTTAAGGTAAAAAGGGTGATTTTAGTACCGACGAAACAACACCAAAATTTATATTTAATGTATAAAGATTAAGATTGATAAAATTTATTTACTTCTTTTTATTATTAGGTCAACATATATCGATTGGTCACTGCCCGGTCAGTGGAGGAAGACATTGTAGAGAGAGCGAAACGAAAAATGGTGTTGGATCATCTAGTGATTCAACGCATGGACACAACAGGGAAAACTGTACTTAATAAAAGGGATTCACCAGCGACTACGGCAAATAATCCATTTAATAAAGAAGATCTTAATGCTATATTAAAGTTTGGTGCAGAGGAATTGTTCAAAGATGATGAAGAGAATGATGAGGAACCTGTGGTGAGCAAATTATTTAATACTTTAATGTAATAGTGTTTTCCTAGTCTAAAAAAAAAATAATTTAAATAAAAAAAATCAATTTTAGTGTGATATTGACGAAATCTTACAACGCGCCGAAACCAGAGATGAGGGGCCATCTATGGTGGGCGACGAGTTGCTCTCTGCGTTTAAAGTCGCTAGCTTTGCATTTGACGAAGATAAGGCAGTAATGGAGGTAAAAAAAGACAATGGAGAAGAGGATACTAAAGATTGGGTTCGTAATTTACAAAAACATTTAATTCTCCTACATTTGCATTACATACTTGATTATCTTTTAATTTTTTTTATTACTAGGACGAAATCATCCCTGAAAATGTGAGGAAGACTATTGCTGAAGAAGAAAAGACCAAAGAAATGGAAGATTTATATTTACCACCTAGAAGAAAAAATTTACAACAAAATGATTCAGATAATAGTAAGTTCTCTATGAGTTAATTATAAATGAAACATCTTTATGTACATAAGTTAAGGAGTCATTCTGCTGGGGTTAAAAAATATATAGTTTTCCTAAAAATGACTTAACGACAGAACTGTCAGAATTTAAGAATATAGCACAAATTCACATCTTTATAACTTCTTTTCATTATTTTTCGTTAAGTTAGTTAACTATGATTGACGTTATGGAAAACATAATGTTGTGGGTTTTTTTTATAACTTATAGGCACTATTTACATTATTGATTTCATTTTGTTTATTTTTTTTTGTTTAGTTTTTGATTCAATTTAGTTTTCAATGCAACTTGGGCTGCTTTTAGGCCTCATTAAATTGTATAAGCGCAGTCTTGTCTATTTAGGTGTAATTGCTTGAAAAATGTTTTCTATCTCTCAATATGCGTATAACAATTCTCTATCACGTTGGTCTATGGTCCATGTATACAGAAGGTGGTAGAAAACGTCGCGGTCGCGGCTCGGCNNNNAGGGGGACGCGGATAGTGACGCGAGCGACGCTGACGTCAGTGCTGACGACGACCGCCCTCGGAAGCGCGGCCGACCGCCCGCCTCACACCGCGAGAAGATTAAAGGATTTACTGATCAAGAGGTACAGTTTAGAAACGTTCACACACACGATCAAACCTTCACACCCTCATACTAGGATTCCGTGTGACATGTGACATGTGTACACAAGTATGACGTGACAAACATGTCTCGAAAACAAACATTTATATCAGTCTTATATGTTTGTCGCAGCCGGGAATCGAACCCGGGACCTGTCACTCAGCAGCCAGGATCACGACCTGTTGGTAGTTAGCTTAGTTAGGCTACGAGGTCGTAAGGTATGGTGGAGTGGCTGTCATAGATTCAAGCAATATATTAACTACAACCAAGTTCTGAGAACTTACGTGTATTGAGCAACTAAACTGAAGCGCAGCAGGCAGGGTCACTACTGACTTAGTTTCATTAAATACCCTGAACCACATTAGTGCATTTTTAATTAATTCATTTGTTTTTCTTCCGGATACTTACATAGTTTAATTGTTATGTTCAACTGTAATTAAAAAAAATTATCTTACTTTAGTCTCATTTTCAACCTATATTAAAAAAGGAGGGGGTTCTACGTTTAAGTCTTATGTATTATTTTTTATGTATGTACAGCCATAACTATTGTATTGTTAATGTATTCGCGATGATTCGGAGTTGGTTCCTTTTAAATATGGTGATCATCTGATGGATGGATCTGCAAAGATTTAGCCGTATTTAAAGATTTGCTGTGGTAACGTTGACATAACAAAAGCAGTTTATCATCGACTATATCAGGATTATTGACTAGTTCCAGAGACAACAATGCAACTCCCCTACAGATTAGATTGTTTACAGATTAAACTGTTACATTGCAATACCAGTAGTCATTGAGGTGTCTGTTTGTGCTATTCATTATGTTATGTTGGTGAACTAATAACGATAGCATAACACTTTTTTTTGAAAGACTAGGACTCAGAGATACCACAGATTAGTCGACAAAAAGTAATTAGTATTGTTTTGCGCAGATGTGGCGCTTAAAATCAGATGCACGATTTACTCATTCCGTTTCATAACATTTTGTAATACCGTACTTATAAAAATGTGGAATCTTTAAAAAACCACGACTGACCTCAAGAAAACTTCAAGAAAGTATTAAAAAGCGGAAATGAATTTAAAATATTATTTTATGCTCTACATACTCAAATATTAGAAGTTGGTACCATGCCTGGAATACAATAATATTAAGCGATTTAACACCTTAATTAACGGAATAACTATACATATATTAAAATTTTATGTGATCGCTTTCTGTACATGCAGGATATAACGCAATAGAAAATTTTTGTCTGTGTGTTTGCGAATGCTAATCTCAGAAAAGGCTTAACCGATTTCGATAATAAGCATCACTTAATATTTTATTTAAATTTATTTTCGCTTTCTGGGACCATTTTTTGTTTTTGTTTTAGCTTTTTGAATTTGGGTATTTTTTAATTAAATAACCTCTACTCTAGAGTTCAATTCATAAATGTTTGTTCATAGATACGGAGATTTGTGAAAAGTTTTAAGAAGTTTTCGGCACCTTTAAAACATCTCGATAGCATAGCTTGCGATGCAGAGCTCCAAGAGAAGCCAATGCCCGAGTTGAAGAAATTGGGAGAGATTCTTCAGGAGCGGTGTAGAACTGTGCTCAACGAAACTACTGACGCAAACAGTATGTATATAAGATTTATCTGCAAAAAAATATATTTGTAATTAAAGAGTTCAAATATTGTAGATGATTGTTTTAATTTGTAACGACTTTAGGTGAACAAGCTGATGGGCGCAAAAATGCAAGGAAAACATTCAAACTCGGTGGGGTGCCAGTTAACGCGAAGACACTAGGGGCATGCCTAGACGAACTGGCGCCTCTAGATGATTTCCTTCCAGACACAAAAGAAGAAAGACTGAAATGGCAGTTAGATTTTAGGTAATATCGACTAACAAACAGCGTATGAAACATTTCATATGAGCACCTTATGTAAATACATTTTAATATCAGTAATTTGTGTCACATTCCAAATATCTTTCTGGAAAATTTATTTCATTTTAAACATAGTTATCAATCAATTTTATTTTTTGTACTTTTAAAAGGCTTTTCTTTAATAATAATAATAATAAGTCATTTATTGCCAGAACATAGTACAAGCATAGGTGGTACACAAACATTACATTATCTTATGTTCTGCCTCAAAGCGTGCAAATTAAAATCTATTAATTAAAATTTATTTGAATATTGATTTGAAGACATGTACGAACAAATCACTTTTTCTAGGACGAGGCCGGCTAATTTCGATGTGGAGTGGGGCGTAGCAGAAGATTCTAAGTTGTTGGCTGGCATATACCAGTATGGGATGGGATCGTGGGAAGCCATTAAAATGGATTCATCCTTTGAAATCGGGGACAAAATACTCGCTAATGAAGATAAAAAGCCTCAAGCTAAGCATTTACAATCAAGAGCAGAGTATTTATTAAAACTGATAAAGAAACTGCTTGACCAGAAGAATGGTAAGCAAAAACAGAGAAAGCCTCGAATGAAGAGAGGTAATAAAGAACCAGTAACAAAGGATACCGTTGAAGAAGATGCCACCTCTGGTGATGAAAACAAGAAAGTAAACAAGGGTTCTAAAAACGAGAAGACTGATAAGGTATGTTAATTGGGCTTAAACGGTCTTATTTATATATTAGGGCGTCAGGCATATTTATTTATTTATAAATTAAGCGGTAGGTGTTATCTTGCAAATAATAAAATAATAAATGTAATAATTCATTAATTAATTTAAATAATATATAATAAATGCATCTTGCTTGACAATTTTATCGTGGCTAAATCCTTCTCAATTATTGAAAGGAAAATGATCATTGGAAGCTTAATTATTTTCGATACTTTCCATTTCCTTTTAATCTAGATCATTTGTTATCTTTACGGTTTTAGGTTTCTCACTGTTAATAAGTTTCAAGAAATGAATAAAAGCAATATTAATAACTGTTTTTAGTGTTATGAAAAAGATATAGCTAAGCCGCCAATAAACTATATGTTTAATTACATCTGTCATTGAAATAACAAAAGGAGACCTAGATGTCACACTGATTCTTCTAAATGCAATATTTAGTCTTTATAGTTGTAGTTAGTGTCTTTCGGTAGAAGAGCAGACTTATATAACTTACACGTTACAGTACTGACAATAATTGCTAATAATTATTATATTTACTGCTTAAAGGGTAAAACAGATTTTTCAACTCACGATGAAACATCAAACGATAGGAAAGAAAAAGAAAAAAAACGATTAAGAAAAGAGGGAAAGGATAGGACAAAGGGTGATAAAGTGAGGGGTCGTAAAAAACCGGCCGGGCCTATGCATTTTACTGCGAACAATGAGCCGAGAGCATTAGAAGTGTTAGGGGATCTGGATCCTTCAGTTTTTGAAGAGGTATGTGTATATATGTATTAAGGCGCTACCTTAAAGTAATTTATTATAGTTGCGTTTTCAACTTTGTTTAATCGATGTTTCGAAATATCGCAGCAATTTAATGTTTTGTTTTTAGTGTAAAGAAAAAATGAGACCTGTCAAGAAAGCCTTACGTGCACTCGATAATCCAGATCAGACGTTATCAGAATCCGAACAGGTGACAAGGACGCGAACTTGTCTAACACAAATCGGAAATCAAATTGACATATGCCTGGATGAATATCCCGATCCCGAAAAAAAAGTTGAATGGAGAAGTAATCTTTGGTATTTTGTGTCGAAATTTACAAATTTTGACGCGAAACAGTTGTACAAGCTGTACAAATATGGGCTTAAGAAAAATACTGAAGCGAAACAGAGGGATCGAAAACATAAGGAAAATGTTAAGGTAACAAATACTTACATAGCTTCCATTTTTTTTTATTTTTTTTTTGTTTAATTTGTTCACCAACAATAAAAATAAATTGCAGACAAACAACAAAAATAATGTCAACTCAAATAACCATCTCAAGCATAAGAAAGACCAAAAGAATGATGAAAACGAGGATAGGAAGGAGAAAAAACCTAAGCTAAATAAAGAAAAATCGAATAAAACAAGTGATAAGATTCCACACTCATCCGGGATTAAGAGGAAGTTAGAAGAAGGCGAATGCGATCCTGAGACAAACGAAAACAAACGACACGAAAGGTAAAAAATCATGCGCTGTTGGAATAACCATTAACTAACCAAGGCTTCCAGCTTGGAAACAATTTACGTTATTATTTGCTCCACTTCACTTACATTATTTCATTTCGTCATTTTCACCGCAATTAACTCGCTAACCTCCTCTCCTCGCTCACCACCATCTCGCTTCTTCCATATCGACAGACATAAACACAAGCACAAGGATCGCAAGGATAGGGATGGAAAGCTGAAGCGGGACGATTTGATGTACAGAGAGCGGAGTCGCGGGGAGCGGGAGCGAGATCGGGAGCGGGATCGGGATCGGGACAGGGAGCGGGACAGGGATAGAGAGCGTGACCGAGAGCGGGATCGAGATCGATCTCGGACGCGGCGGGACAGTGGCAACACCGGTCCACGGCCGCGCGGCCCCTACGTACCGCCGCACGCCCTGGACCACGCCGTGCACCCGTCGCACCCCACGCACCCGGCACACCCAGCGTGGACTCCGCCCGCCTATCCGGGCCCGCGTCAGTACCGCGGGGATCGCAACCCCCGAAATCACGACAAAAGACGGTATAATTTTTTTGACTCTTGTTTTTAAAACATAACTGATATTGTATCTCTCTGCAATGTTCATATATTTAGATTTATAAATCAACACAATAACAACCAAAACACAAAGAAAACTAAAGTCTGCCAACAGCCATTTAACTCCACCATACGTGCTCGAGTTAGTTGATCGTCTTTGTATTATTTTATTAATTGTCTGATGAACGAACAATATGTATTTCTCTAAAAAAAGGCTTAGAATTTTTAAGAAATTGTTTTGTAGTCCACCTAATATTAAGTGCACATATTTCATACAACTTCAGATACATATCCAAAAGATTATTTTAACATCCATATCGATAATAAAAGTCTTATTATCAACATTAAACGTTTCAAAAAATATTTAATGTTTATTTTTCATTACAATTTTATTATTGACTAGACCCACCTTGAAAGTGTTTAATAAGTTTAGGCGAGTTTTTTTTATATTAGTACAATGATGTTTGCATGTCAGATGTTACGTGCCCCCACACTTGTGGTATATATCACTATTCGCAAGTACATACATATAAATTTTCAAGCATCACACACATTACGTGTATTCATATGCCACACACACTCAAATATTCATAAATACTCTGATTAAAGTGTACTTACTGATTTTTGTCGTTGTGTTAAAAATATACTATTCTCAAATATTATGGCCATTATTAAGGTCAGATTAGAAAGTATAGATGAGTGATAAGACATTATTAGGTCATAATGCTGTGAATCTTTCATTATAAGTGATAAATAATACATTATTTTGTGAAATTTAAAGAATCTAAACAAATTCTGAGAGATCAAAGTTTAGCGGTTGTATGGCTGTTGATGATGCTTGCGATATTAATTTGATGGGAGTTTTGCCATATTAAATGCTGTAATATCTACAAGTCTCACTCGTACAATAAAGTACTAGCGAACATAACGGTGGCTTTAAGTTAATCTAGAATTCTGTGTTAGTTTAAATCTATAGTGATATATGTGTTGCTTATCTCGACCATGACTTTGGGCAATTATTTCATTTAATCGATGATGTCAGTAGTTACGTAGGGAAATCCTTTATACAATTTATACTTGGTAACTATTCAAATGACAGTAACTAAACTTTTCCGTTAGCTGTCACTATACAGCTCGTTATCTGGGCTGACTTTGGTTGGAATAATGTTTGTGGATTATGTATATGTATGTAATTGTTTCTTATGCTGGCACAGTGTATGGTTGAGATTCCATATTCTTTAAGAATATTTGCTTACGCTTATACAATGATGTTAACTTTGAAAATAAAATATCTACCAATAATTTCGATCCTATCGTATTAATGTTAATAAGGCAAGTACCAAACTTTAAATGCATGGTCTTAAATCCTTAATGTGCTTTCAGGTTCGGAGCCTATGCTGCGATGGGAGGTCCTTACAATGCGTACTACGACAGTGCCGCGATGGCGAGCAGTATGGGATTCCCGCCCGTACGTTCGTACCCGGACGACTGGCGCGGATACGGACAACAACCGGAATATGCGTACGCCGAACGTGATTACGAGCGCGAGGTTTACAGGAGGGATTACGATCGTCGTGCGCCACCCACTTAGTATATAATATTCTCATAGACGTTCGTTGTAAATATAGTTGTATAATCAATTAATTTGTAAATAGCCGTTAGAGATCTCTTTCCGTGAACGCTGGTTTAACCGTAAAGTGTAAGTGACAAATAGTGCTGTGTTTTTATCTATGTGATAAGCGAAGCGCATCGATTTCGACCTGAGACATTGATAAACTACTGACTGTGTTTTGTAAGTGAGACTGTATTAGTAAATTTATTTATTACTGAGTCTGCCGATTAATTATTGTACAGATTTATGGATGAATACCATTAATTTTTATATTATTTCAATTTTGTTGCCAATTTTACCGGTTTAAATAGTGTATTTTAACTGCCTTGATTTACTATTTATTCGAAACCACAATTTTAATAAGGGTATTTAATTTGTCAGAAATGCAGGTGATATAAATAGTTGATAGAATGTACAAAGATTAGTAACTGTTAGTAGATTTGCATATAATTAAAATCATGTGCAATTGAAAACATTGTATAGCTTGTTTAAAGGGCACATAAATTTTGTCATTGCATTTTAGCAGTGGTCAGGAAAGAGTTTGATTTGTAATTCATTTCTCATTACATGCATTTCAGGGTCCTGGCAGGGCTCCTACAGTCCTATTTTTATACATTATGTAAAATCTTATTCTCTGTTACATGCAGTGAGTGTAATAAGAGTCAAAACATCTTAATGGTGTATACCATGATAATAAACATATTATTAAAGTTATTATATGTGTATTATTCTCTACCCCAACGTACATAAAACATATTTTTAAATACGTATGGTCGTGCTTTTGAGCACGTTTGGAATGGGGAACTCACTCAGAAAAAGTGAAATTTTAAATGTGATTTTTTTATTCAAATCTCGGGTCATTTTGTACTAGGCCGCGTGATTGTGTGAGATTTGAGTTGGTATTAAATATTGTAAGATGTATGCGCCTGTCATGCGTGTTGATCGCGGCCTGGAAAATAAGTATATTTACAAATAATTAGTCTTATTTCTAGTGTTTATTGCCCAATGAATCAATTTCGTCGTGCGATTAACCCGAAAAGATCGTCGTTATACTTAGTATTATACAACAGTATTTAAGATTTGTCAAGGCGCTTTCTGATTGTTGAAGAAGTTTCGAAATTTATTTGACCTGTTATTTTAACTAATCTGAGATTTAGAGTAGCGTAGTGTAATCTGGTACCTTTCTTGAAGGGTAAGACTCGTGAGGTTTGTAGTGGGGCGTATATTATTTGCTATTATTCCAGTATTTTCATATATAATGAAACGAACTAGTTTCTAAGGATAGAACTACTATAATCGTAGGCTCAATAAGCCGCCTACTGCGCAGGTCTCGCAATCTTCTGTTGAATGCCCACATACAGCTTCATTCAGTGTAGGATCATTAGTTCCCGTGTAATGTCATTCTGTTTTAAACGTGCTCCTTTATTTTCAGTGTAGTATATAATATTATTTTTATTTTCAGTAGGTTACTAAACTTCAGTTACCAATATTTTAGGCAGTATACATGTAACCGGTAAGTTGACACTTAAATAATTTTGTAAAATTATGGTTTCGTTTAATTAAATTTAACGCGTTCACCATAAAGTCTTCAATGTAAACACGTTAGTGGTGTTATTGATTAAAGATCAGTATGAAAGTGGTTCTTTTCACGTTTATATCGGGCTGGGTTTTAGACTTGGAATATTAAGTAGGCTTTTTAACTGTTATCTATTAAAATATCGTAGATCATTGACGTAAGTAAATAAGAAGAGATAATATATCGGTTTTTTTTGGAATTCATCAAGTAATTTTTTTAACTATTTTTACTACATTTATCATACAAAAAAACACTATAATTGTTCCCGAAATACTAGATATCGTTGACAACCGTATTCCTATAATATCGTTATTCTATAATAATAATTTTATGATATAATTTTAATGGTTAAGTGAGTAAATTTTTTCTATTTTTGTAGTTGAAAAAGTATATGGTATGTATTTAATTTTTGGGATTTTGTACTATATATTCCTTCCATTCTTGAGTCCGAATTAACAATCCCTGCTCGTGGTACAATTTGTCCTTGAATAAACGATGCAACGACGTCAGGATGCTCTTGGTAGTTGCTGGGCTTTGTAGCGGAACTTTTTCCAGGCACTAGATATTCATGCATGTTCGTACGGAGTTTTCATTTGCCTAGATACCATGCTTAAGAAATCAATTCTAAAATGTTTTTACCATGTGATGGTTGCACTGCTGTAAGGTAAGTCAACATGCGGGTTTAATGATTTCTTCTGATCAGGCTATGCGTCGGTAACGCCCTTGGTGTTGCATATGTATATGGCCAATGGCAACCACTTATCATCACTTGGTCTTTCTGTGAAATTGCCAGTTGTCACATAGAAAAGGCTCCAGATATTTTATATCGGCTTCGTTCGTACTTCATACTTTTGTAATAGGTACTGTTTGGGATAATGATTGTAGGGAGGAATGAAATAGATCACAAGCCTAATAAAATAATATTTGTTGTTCTATATATCGTCGTAATCCTTCCATTGAGATTTCAGCTGTAGTAGTTATCTGCCTTGAACAATATATACATTGTCTCTGTTTATAATTTAGTTCTAAAATTGCCACTGCGTAGGACATTTCGTTAGATGTAATATTTTACATCTTAACTGTATAAATAAAATGTCGAATATTAAAGAATAAAGAAAACAGAGCAAACAAGTTTAAAAGCTACAACAACCAGGAAAAAGGTCCACGTCAAAACGATTGGTATGTAAAAATACTGAAGTAATAATCAATTTTTTATTTTAATATTTTATTTTTGTTTAATTTTTTTATTTAATTAATACTTTATTGCATTTTTCTAAAGTCAGGTAAATGTATTAAGTGTTTTATTCAGTTATTAACCTTAAAATACACAATTATTCACCAATTATGCATACTTCATAGATTAGGATAGACCATGGTCAATAAAACGTAATGATTAAAATACTTTGTATATATCTCGCTCATGCGACGCATTTATTATTAATCGGTCATAGTCTTCTCTATACAAAACTAGCAAGAAATATAATCACCTATTGAATTATCAATTTTGCGTCTATCATAAATATTTATTTTCATTATAATTCGTTTTTAGGATATTTTTTTTATTCATTATTTAATTTATCCGTTACTTAATGATTAATAATATCCATTATTTTATTGCGATATTTTATTGCGATATAAAAGAAATTACTTTTATATCCTTTGATCACTACACTGTCCTCTCTGTCATTCGAAGGAAATAATTAATACAACAGTTAGATTAACTCTTAGTGTTAGGAACAGCATATTGGATTTAATATATTTTAATTAATCCAATAGCACATTTGACTTATAATTTTGCCTTGGACATCTAACTGCACATACGCATACAGGTTCTTTAAATACTGCTGCTACGCAAACAGCTCATTAAAAGCATTTATTTTAACTATTGTTCCCTTAGCGGTCGATATTCGATCCTAATCATTAAATAACTGCTACCATTTTTTATTGATAACACTAAAGCTCGACAATATCTCCGACATAAAAAATCTAAGCAGATTGACAACCAGAGGAGAATAAGGGGTACAAAATATTTTCTTCACATAAAAATATATAGCAAGACGATAAATATATTAAATTCACGTCTCATGGCATATCTAGAACTGAACGATTTTCTCAGCGACCGACAGTACGGTTTTCGCCGAAACCAATCGACCGGGGACCTTCTAGCGTATGCCACTCACTTATGGGGTATTGCCCTCGAGAAAAATGGGGAGGCGCTCGACGTCTCCCTCGATATTTCGAAGGCCTTGGAGAGCGTCTGGCATGCTAGCCTGTTAAGCAAGCTTTCAGCGTATGGTATTTCCTCTGGCCTTATCAGTTGGGTAAAGGATTTTCTGAGCGAACGATCTTTCCGAGTTGTAGTCGACGGGTGTTGATCACAATCGATGGCTATCAACGCTGGAGTACCTTAGGGGTCTGTTCTATCCGCTAATCTATTCCTGCTGCATATTAATGATCTGTTCAAGCCTGGAATTTATGGGTATGCAGATGACAGCACAGTAGTGGAGGGATACCTCCCGTATGCTCGGGTCAGTAGGGACGAAATACAGTCCGAAAGAGAGGTCATGGTGGAACGCATAAATCTCTCACTCGGGCAGTGTCCGCATGGGGCGATGCCAATCTTGTGAGTTTCAACGCAACTAAAACACAAATGTATCCCTAGAATGCACTGACCATTCTTCAATTGTTGGGAGTCGAAGTTTCTTCGAACCTCAAATTTGCTTGGTTAAGCGAGTCCAAGGCTAAAGCAGCTGCAAGGAAACTTGGGGTTCTTACGATGGTGCGGCGGTACTTCACATCGAATCAGCTTTTAACCCTGTACAAAGCTCAAGTTCGACCGTGTGTGAAGTACTGTTGTCACATTTGGGCTGGTGCTGCCAAATGTCATCTATCAGCGTTGGACTCGATGGAGAGGCGTGCAAAGAGGCTCATTAGTGACCCAGATCTAGTCGGACCCAATCTGTAAAGCCTTCAGCACAGGCGCAGGGTTTATTTATTTATTTATTCTACCAACGACTGTTACATTAAAAAAACTAAAATAGTTACATTGCAACAAAGTATTATGAGCTAAATGCACAATCAGTTACAGGTAAACACAGCATGATATTATAACTTGTAACATAAGTACCTACCTTTTACGTCAATATGAGGTTTATTATAAAACTAATTTAAAAGACAACGGATATAATTAATCTGGGATTTTTTTTAGATAGACGTGCCCGAAACAGGTTAAGTTTAAGAGAGAAAACATCCTTGGGTTCATTAATAAACCATGTATTTAATGCGTTACACAGACGAGGAACTGGTGAATGTTTTCCCAAAACAGTCCTACGGAATGGTGGAGAAAAAAGAAAAATGGGGTTTCTTGGAACCCTGAAGGGGTACCTGAAATTAAAAAGGTTTAGAAGCTGAATGTAGTCAATTTGTTTGAGGGTTGCCAGCCTCTCGGTCTTTTATAGGATACATTTTGGAGAGTGTGCGCAGGAATTGTTAGAAGTATGTAGTTCCCCCATCGCCGTTTCTCCATCGAACACCTCGACGTACGGCGGATATCCATCCTTACGTAGTAAACGTACCACCGATACGGACGGCACGGTTTATGTCGTCATTCATTGTGCGCACTGCAAAGGACTGGAATAACTTGCCCGCGTCGGTGTTCCTGCCTTCTTACAATGTGAGAGTCTTCAAGAGGAGAGTGAATAGGTTCTTATAAGTTAGTGCGTTCAACATCTTAGACTTCATTAACTTATTATAAGTAAAAAAAGAAAAGTAATATAAATTTTTATCAATTCTGTTTAAGAAATGGATATGATATGGTATATTAAATATAGTTGGGTTTTTCTTGAAGGAAAGTCGAATGCAGTACGATGTGTGATGGCAGAAGCACGAGTGAGAAGACGAAGCAGAGTTGGTCGGGCAATGCTGACTATTCATGCTTTATTAGCGAGTTTGTTGGTCACAACTGTTTACGGTTGCTACTTGTTTCCTAGTGGTAAGCAATTTTCAATTATTAAATTAGTATTAATTTACTTTGCAACAATCCGCAAACAATGTGTCATGATATATATTTCTATACCAACACGTGTTTCGCTCCGAAGCAGAGCATCGTCAGGGTAGTAGACTACGAGTGTTAACCGCGAAAGATTTTCAATTATTTATTAAAGGTAACTAAAGCTCCATCATTGTTCACTGTAATAATATTTTATAACACTCTACTATATTTAATCACGAACTGTTTTGTGACGTGCTGTAGTAACCATGTCCGCCAGAGATGCCCGGATAAATATATTTGTGAAAACTTTCCCTTTCCTGAAGAAGATCGATGTCGGAATTATAATTTAGTATAGTTTTCTTGTAAAATATGTTTTGGTTTCATTTTCTTAAGTTTAGTAGTTTC
>PDGT01000026.1:4223356-4356674 GCA_003671415.1 Megathymus violae
TTACAGAATTTGTCATTTTTATACCTATTTTACTCAAATTGAAACTAGTCCTTAAAATCCGAATTACTTTTGGTAAGTAACACTTATTGGGAAGCTAAATTATATCCCTATCTCTTCCGTTTTTATGGGATTATTTATTTATTCATAATTGTGTATATGGTATCCATAATTTCATACCGAAAATACACGAGTTTATTTTTTACATAACATGTTCGCAGTACGGGTATTATATATGTATTACTGATTCAGTAGTTAAAACTACTCGATACTATGCTCGGCAGCAATGTTCGTGGGAAAATAATTTTTGTTGCAGTCTTTTGATGTGCCTTTGAGTATTAAAACCAACGTTGTGGTAGACGTGCCGGATCCGTGCGTCGGGGTTACTTGTGGCCCTGGAGAGAAGTGTCGTCCTACGGCAGACGGACGAGCTTACAACTGCGAGTGTCCAGCTTCCTGCCCCAGCTACGGGGATCATGAAGGCTCCCGACCTTTGTGCGCTAGCGACGCCAGGGACTATCCGGGAGAATGTGAAATGCGACGAGCTGCCTGCGAGTCAAATAACAATATATCTTTCAAATATTACGGGAAATGTGGTAAGTAAATGCTCTATTTCCTTGATGAGGCCTCTAGTGGGCCGATAAACGGGTGAATCCAAACACTCGTTTGTGCCCGTTTCTGATTACATTATAAGTATTTGGATGAAAAATTTAAAAAGTAAAAGAATTAACAAAATAAAATATTTTAAAAAAACACTCGAAGTTCAAAAAGAAAACATCCAAAATTAATTCAAATAAAATATTCTTCAGAGTACTGAAATAATTGCGTCGAGAACCGATGTGCCTGAGAGATGATCAACAAAAAGGGTAGAGTCACATATAAAATACAGGGCAAGCAAATATAAAATAGAGGGAAGAGTATAGATTATATACTTATAGCGTAAAAAGCGAGTTGAAGCGAGCTTCGTTGGTGGCTTGTGACGTCACACGCAGTTATGGCGCAATAATGGCGTAATCAGGTGTTTTCAAACGACTATCCTCTCACGGTATTAGATTGGGTTAGATTCACTAAATACTGAATTGTTTGAAGCCAACATGAAACATTGTAGGAAATTTTCCCGTTCGTATCGTTGTCCCAATGCTGCTCGAACTTTAAGTAAACTAATTTGTCCCACAGATCCCTGTTCGGGAGTGACTTGCCCAGACCCGGAAGTGTGTCAGTTAGACGAGCGCCGTGCTCCCTCGTGTCGGTGTGCAGAGCCTTGTCCCCTGGAGTTTTCTCCTGTTTGCGCCTCTGACGGGAAGACATACTCGAACGAGTGTCAGATGCACCGAGAATCTTGCCGCGCTAGGAAACAGTTAAGGATAATTTTTAAAGGGCAATGCAGTTCTGGTGAGTCATGTAATTACTTATTTTAGTAAATTTTGCTTTAAGCACAATTGTAATTAAATAAAGAAAATCTTTTTATTCCGACTTAGGTACACGTTCAACAAATGGTTGTATCTTATAAAAGTTAGTTGATGTTTGTACAGGAGGTTGGCCAGCGTGGCTTTTGTTCAGGACATTTTTCTTTCAAAGACTGTTTAAAAGAAATATTTATTATATACATTGGATTTTTTTCCAGGTGTAAATCCATGTGCCGAAGTAGAATGCAGACATGGAGCAGAATGTCGAGTGGAAGGTAGTGGTGCCGTGTGTGCATGCCCTCCTCCCTGTGAACCGGTTCTTAGGCCAGTGTGTGGATCTGATGGCCGCACACATGATAGCGAATGCGAATTGAGGCGTGCCGGCTGCCTTGTGGGTAGAGAACTCAAAGTGGTGCATGCAGGGGCTTGCGGTAAATATAGACCGTTCGGTCATTTATTACAAATTAGATCCACAGATCGAAGGCTGAAGGCATTTAGAGCGATTTTGCTATTAGAGAATATTCAGTGACATTTCTTGTTCATCGAATATATATTACTTCAGCAAATCAATATTGCTAAGTTGCAACTGAATATTGAGTCTTCATTTATGTCAGTTCTAAATAAATAAATCTATTTTCATAAAATAGTAGGTTCGTTGAAGTGCGTGCAACATGCAAAAACTACTGCCTATAAACGTGGAGTACGCAATTTTTTCGTGAAAATGAATAATCAAGTTCTATAGTTAAAGTTTTCATTATACAGTCTTTTGAATCTCCACCAGAATGTATGTATGCAATTTGTATACTCTAAATCAATTTTACAACACATCTCACCTCTTTTATAGCCTGCTCAAATGCGGATAGCGTATCTTCTGGCAATGAGAACTGTATCCGTACCACGATACCAAATTATGACTATAACTAGGAGAACCCAGAAATTTTACCGATGTATAGTCCAGTAAGGAGTTGACGAGGTGTGCTTTGAGCGTAGTGTTCGGGCATGTTGTCATAATGAGGCAAATCGTATCGAAGAGTACCGGGTTTGGACGATTCTTGTTCATAGCAGTGAACAATTCTGGCATGATTTTCGTAGTATATCATTTAATTGATGATATATAGACTTTGTAACGAAATTAACACAGATACCTCATCAAATTGAAAAACTAGCTTTTATAATCTTTTATGCGATTAAAATTTTCCCTTCATTTTTATACGAGTTGGTTTATTTTGAAACAACCGGACCTTCGCTTTGTCCCTGAATCTTATTATGTATGTGTATGTGAATCTTATGTATCAATCATTTATCTTCCTGTTGAATCTCTTGGAAATTTTGTAAGAATTTAGGTTAGATTTATTTTATGTTTTTCTTCATAATAGTTTTTTTTTAATGACATGAATTAAGTTATGGCGGGTATTACGTAGTAATCTGTTTATATTTTTTAGGTTCAAACGGTGTATGCGCTGGTCGCGTCTGTCCACACGGCGGTGAGTGCGTTGCGTCTGGCGGCCGCGGCGTTTGCCGTTGTCCCCGCTGTTCCAATGAATTCGCGCCCGTCTGTGGCTCCGACGGCATCTCCTACGGCAACCGTTGCAAGCTGCAGCTGGAAGCATGCCGCCATCGACGCGACGTACAAGTTCTTTACGATGGACCGTGCAGTAAGGATATTATTGTAAAGACATATAGGTTTAAGACGCTGTCTATACTCCGATTCTAAATTAGAGTGAAGTTATCGTTTAGCTAACTTTTTTTTAATAATAATAGTACACTTATAGGGCAGCTTGTAGTGAGCTTTTGGTCAGTAGCGACACCATTGATAAGAATATACAGACCATACCGTGAAAGCCCCTTTTAATAATTTTGGATTGGTAGAATGGAGGTTAAGGAACAGGCTCCCGCCTCTGTGCTTGCCTTGACCGGCTCACCAGAATGAAGTAACTAGAGCTATATACTCCGAGATTGTCTAATGGTGTAATAACGATGAAACTCGCTCATGTGGGTTCAGTCCCCTCTAGATGTTAAAATCGGAGTCACACCCCTTTATATACTTAGCTACTCCCGTCTATATTGCCTCCAGCCATGTTCTAACTAATAGGAGCTATTCATAGAGCGAGAAATCATCGCCTTCTGCTTCTTCAATTGTTACGCAATTTAAATGGCAGGTGTCAACAGTAGTCCATAGCCCATTTACAAGTTCATTGTTACTTCACTGCAATAAATCATCAACTCGTACATTATTTTCTTTAATATTTACTGACCACAGTGTTCACACGACGGGGCCACCTTCGGATGTATGAAAATTATGCATCCACCTCTATTTTTTCATCGAGCTTTTGTTTATTCATTATTATATAAAAGGTTATTGATTTTTTTTATTGTATGGAGGGAAGATCAAGTGTAGAAGGTTACATTGGATCTGGGTGCGAATTAAGAAAACGACTATCGTATAATCGTAGTTAATGATATATGTATACACCAACTAATGTAAATAAGATTCCCTTTTAAGAATGTAATTATAAGAGTCCTTGAACATAGGTCCGGGCAGACGTTTATGTGCCTGATTAATATTAGTTCCCTGTTCCTAGATGTTTGTGAGCGCAAAAGCTTACCACCTGCGTCACAAGGAGTTCTAGTGCGGGGGTATTAAGTTGTGTGAGCTTTTATTATCATTATTTAATAAGTTACGTATATTAAAAGTTATAATTAGAAAATATATTTTGTTCCAGATGGATGTGAAAACAAAAAGTGTGAGTTTTATGCTGTTTGTGAAAGCGATGGTGTTTCTGAAGCGAGCTGTGTGTGTCCTAAGCATTGCGAAGAAGGAACTGTAAGTTTATATATAGAATTCGATGTATGTACAAATAAAGATATATATATATATATATATATTTTATATATTATTAAAATTTATTATAAGCTATAAAAATTATATATTATTTATTCAAAGGAAACTGAAGAAGTTTGTGGAAATAATAATAAAACTTATAGCAGCGTGTGCGCACTTCGCGACGTAGCTTGCCGAGAGAAAAAGCGACTCCACGTTAAACATATGGGGTCCTGTGGTAAGATTCTAACTTTTTGTTACTTATCAAAGTATTACTGTATTCCTAGATTTTAATGTTGGGATGTCAATTGTTACGGCACTATAAAAATATTGTGGTTACCCAAATTTGAAATTGTACTAAATATACGAGGATCAAATGGATGGATAATATATTTTCGCGCGTTAATGACAGAATCATGCGGTGGTGTGCAGTGTCCCACCGGGACCTGGTGTTCCCGCGGCGCTTGTGCCTGCGGGGGCACATGCAGCGGCGCGCCACGCGAGCCTGTTTGTGCAGATACTAAGCGCACCTACCCCCACGAGTGCGCTTTGCGCAACGCTGTTTGCGAAGCTCACGCAAGAGGAGACATTCCGCCACGACTCGCGTATTACGGCGAGTGTACGCACTCAGCAGACGACAATGTTACTATTGGTAAGAAAACATCTTACGATGTTACCATGCTTGTTAAAATATTTTAATAATATGGCTTTAATAATCAATATGAGGAGAGTCTTTAATTATTATATTGGTTGTAAAATGACCATTACTGTGATTATCGAAAGAGATGGCGATGGCAGGTTATAATGCATCTCGATTTATAATTACAAAGAAAACGTAGTTCTAACTGCCGTTTGGGTTCAGTTATAACAGCTTTTAGTTTTTTTTATGTAGTTCTTAGTTGCTTACTTAGCTGTTTCTTTATTTTAAGACTTTTTTCGGGTTCAACAGTTAATTGTTATATATATACACTTAATATATAGCCTATGTCTATTCGGAATAATGTACCTTTCAAATGGTAAAATATTTTTTTCAAATAGATGGCGTAGTTTCGGAGATCACGTTCCGCATATACACTCACAAAATTCGCAGTCTCTCTTTATAATATTAGTATACATATTTAGTTTCTATTTTATATCTATCCATCTATTTCATATTAAAAAAAAATAATTTAAAAAATTAGTCATATAATAAAGTATAGAGATCATGAAAATATTCGCTTAGATGCATAATGGTGATATTAACTAAATAATTTTTGTAAAAAGTCAACCACGTATAAAAACCTAGAACCAAACAAATTTTTTTGGATCGAGTTGTAGTCATAGTTTCTAGAATACTCGTAAATTAATTAACTTATTATCAGTAAGTTTCTTGTTTCGTACCACCCACAAAGAATAATTGTGGACAATTAAATACTTTGTCAGTGATTTAAATGTATGTACTTCTAGGTTCTAACAAAACTACCTATATAAAAATTAGCGATGTGGCTAACGAGATCCGAGGTTCTGAAGAGATAGAGAGCTCGAGCGAGGCTGGGGTGGGCACAGCTGTTTGTGCCAGAGTACAATGTGCGTTCGAAGCTACTTGCGCGGTTTGTATAGTGAATTTAATTCAATTATTATTCTGTATGTTCATCGAAAAGTCTCGTGGTCTTGACGCCAGGTCAGATTTATTTGCCAGATAAATGTTAATTCTTGGGTCCTTGTTGTTATAATTTCTGTATGTTCATGCCAACCACTCTTTTTTGCGGGAAAATAAATATAATTTATATGGTATTGTTTCTATGATAGACTAAAAATGTCAATCCAGAATCCACTTTCACATCTTTTTCGGTTTTCAGGTGGATGCTAATGGTCAGCCACGATGTGCCTGTCTTTTCGATTGCGCTGCAGCCGCGGCTGCTTCCGTTACTTCCGCACCGGTTTGCGCCTCCGATATGAGGCTGTATCCCACTCTGTGTCATATGAAGTTGGAGGCTTGCCGTCGACAGGAAGACTTGAGGCTTCGCCCACTAGCTCTGTGTAGAGGATTAGAAGTCAGTCTTCGCATTTTTCTAATAATGATTATATTACATAAATGAAACGGAATTTCTGGAAGTGGACACTGTAAATGCTTAGCTAGTTTTCCCAATAGGAAGTTTCGAAATCCTGCTTAGCTTGCTGCTTTTGTGAATATAGAAATAATTAAGATCAAATTTCGCTTCTAATACCGTTTCGAAACTATTCTTTCACATTGAGGAGAAGAATCGGCGAAAGAAACCTCTCAGCACATGACGAGGACAGGTTCTGTTTCCTGCAGTAAGCCACTAATGGGCTAAAGCTCAGTCAGTTAATGAAATCACCTACAGTGATTTTGCAATAGATACCTACATTTTGTATTGTAAATTTGTAATCAATAATCCAAGAGAATAATTAACAAAAAAACGATTAAAAAAGTTTAAAAATCAATAAATGTACCATAACTCGAACTCCTGTTTGTAGTGTGGATTTTATCCAGTTTTACGAAGTAAGTTTTTTAAGATAAATCATCCCCGATCATCACCCGATTTACCATCGTATTTCGTATTTTGTAAAGTTTCGGCCGTGTGGTGATGACGAACCTCTGATGGATGCTGCTGGGTTGCCGCTGGACTGTGGCGGAGGACCCCACCGGAAAGACTGCCCCGCCGGCAGCTACTGTCACCATACTACAAAAGCTGCACGATGCTGCAGAAAAGGTATTAGAAACCAATTAGGAAAAAAACAATTTTTATTAGGAACTGGTATTGATAATTCGTGTTAAATATATCGCTAGTCGCTAGTTTAAAGGTATACTTCAGTTCCTCGCTAAGGTAGTTGCTAATGACTACAGCTAGTGCTTGTAGCTGAACTATATCAAGGAGAAGAAAAATCCGATGCGACATAAAATACATTATACGTACTAAGCAAAATTTTGTGAACTACTTAAGTTGAGAATAAATGTTGTCAGGTGCCTTCAAACAAATTTTCTGTTTCGGGTTGAAGGGTGACCTAAAGATGACGCGTTTTGTTCCAGTTCTCAGCTGGAGTAATACATTTTATAACTGATTTCAGGTAGGACTGTACTTCATTGTGAACTTGGTCACAGTCGTGCATTGACTAGAGTGAGTTACTTAATTACAAGCGGATCAATTATTTAAACGAATAAAAAACTCCCGAGAACCAACATACATGTTCACGCGTGTGAAAATAATCACGTGAAAATATCTACAATTATTCAGTAACTTAATTGATAACATTGTTATCTATTACCAACAACTCAATTTGTAGATTTTTTAGTGATATTTTTAAAGCATAATATTTTCAGTATCCTTTTCAAGTAAATATGTATTGTGTAATAAATATCACAGTCGCCTCAATTTTTAGACAAAGGTGTAATAGAGAAGAAAGATTGTCAAGAGTCGTGGCATGGTTGTTGCGCTGATGGGGTAACGCCTTCTAAAGGCCCCGGGGGGGCGGGCTGTCCCTCTCAGTGTGGCTGCCACAGGCTGGGTTCAGTTTCCGAGATGTGCGACGAAAGTGGCCAGTGTACCTGCAGACCTGGTGTCGGTGGTCAAAAGTGTGATCGTTGTGAACCTGGATACTGGGGGCTACCACGAATTGGGACAGGACACACTGGATGCATACGTAAGATAAGATTTATATCTGTACATCGATACATCGCTTTACTAAACATCTATCATATTTAACACAACAATATTTTTTTTCTTAACTATGTCAATAGTAATATAAATAAATCGGCGTGCCTAAGATCAGTTGGAGTGGCGCTATTCAGCGAATGCTATGTGGTGAAGTGTACGGGGAATGATAGATGAAACCTATTGCACAGGGGGTGAGCGTTTATTTATTTGGTTTTGTTTAATGTTATCGTTCTTACTTGGGTCGTTAGAATTCGAGTTCAGCTTGTAAGTGCTTTTAACTGTTCAGGATTATTTTTGATAAAAATTACGAATATTTTCCAACTGAAAGTTCTTCATTATGCTCTTGAAAGTTAAGGTTTGCCAATTGTCAACTGAAAATTGTGTTTAAATATTTCACGCGGTCGAATTTTCGGGTCATCGCTCTATTTTATTACTAATACATTAACAGGGCCGAATGTTTAAGGTAAGTTTTTTTATAGATATAGAGATGAATTTTTTTTTGGGTTCTTTATTGCATCTGCGGAAACTAATGAGATATATTTTTGTATGATCATTTCGATCCCTGGAAATTGATCCGTATCCTTGACTGGGAAATAAAAATTAGTATGCAAGTTGTATTAAGGGACTGTTACAAATTAATATGATCCTAATTCATAAAACTATAAATTAAATGGAACAAACGTGAATGCCTAATAATATGGAATACAAATTCTTTTAGGTATGTGTGCTATTCATAAACGTAAGGCGTAGGTTTTACAAAATGAAACGAGGACGGGGTACCGATATAGCAAACTACTAATGATATAGTAAAATATGGAAGAAAAATTATACTTAGTATTTCAATTTAATTTTTTTTTCTCAGCATGTGGATGCTCAGCTTTTGGCTCAGTGAGGGAAGACTGCGAGCAGATGACTGGTCGTTGTGTCTGCAAGCCCAGCATCCAGGGTCAAAAGTGCACAGTATGCTCCAACCACGAACACACGCTGGGACCTAATGGATGTTTTGATCGTAAGTACAAAATATTTAGTATTTAGTATGTTCACTGTTCAGCTGCTGAATGACGCAATTTCAATTAGGTAAAAGAAATTTTGGCAAAATTTGGGGAAAAAAATGTAATTATCCAATAGTCAAAAAATCTTACCGACAGTTATTTAAATGACTAAGATCACTTTGAATATGCCTCAAATCCATAACGATATTTAGATTTAAACTTACCTAAACAAAAAATTAATTTTAAACAATTTAGTTCAATTAAGGTATTTCGTAATTACTTTTATGTTTGACGTGATCTTCAATTAAATAATTATTCATTTAAGCGGAATCAACCCAACTGCCCGCAACGAACTGCGAACGCATGACGTGTTACTTCGGAGCATACTGCGTAGTTCGCAGCGGGCTCGCCACTTGTGAGTGCGGTGCAACAGAGTGTCCTCCCACCGAAGCGCCTTCAGTTTGCGGCAGTGACGGAAGGACCTACATTTCCACATGTCATCTTAGAACACACGCCTGCAGAACACAGTCCGATATCGTAGTCCAAGCATTCGGTACTTGTGGAGACGAGGCTCCACACGTCCGTCGAGGTAGTCGTTCAACCGACAATCGCTCGAGCCCCTCACGTAAAATCTCGATGAAGCTAAAACCAGACGTTAAAGTAAACCGTTCAGTAGAAGCCCTTGAACACGACAAGTATCAGCTTTTGAACTCCTTACACTTAACCGATGCTTCAGTAGACACCAGTGATAGCGGTAAGCCAGACAGCCCTGAGCCAGAACTTTCATGTGTTGATATCCTCCCGCCAGTAGGATATCGCTAGTAAGCCACTAGTAATGTAGAATTGCACAACTTGTAGTCGTATATATTATTTGCTTAACAACTATATTCACTTTGCCTATGCTGATTAATTCACAGAAACTATGTTTACTACCACACCCAGTACACTAATAGAAACAAACAATGCGAGATCAGGTTGTAGCAGACCTAGCAAACCCAAAACTGACGTTCCGTTCGAAGATTCCGAAGAGGATCAGTGGGTAACGAATGAGATCGAGGAAAGTTATCCCGTGTATGAAGATTACTTCGAAGGCGATAAGAATGACTTGTATACGGTCCCACTTTTTGATGGAGAAGCGAGGATTGTTGCTAGGACCAGACTGCCTGCGAAGCGTTTTGATATTTGGGCAGAAGTGTCAGCTGTATGCGGTAATGGAGCTTTAGTAAGTGCATCTGGAGCGAAAGATTATTTGTGGGTCGGATTTGCACACGATAGAGCTATACTAAGATGGGATGCAGGCAATGGGCCTTTGGAATTGCGTACAGGAAAAGTTAAAATCGATGACAAATCTAAAATCTCGGCAAGGAGGTACAAGAAGGATGCTGTGTTGAAATTGGGATCAGCGACAGCTCGAGGGACGACGCAAGGCCGGATGAGCTCACTGGATGTCGATCCTTACATATACGTCGGCCACGCTCCTAAGAATGTTACAAAGTGAGTGTATCTTATTATAATTTTTGGGTGACAAAGATTTCCTCGTATAGATCCTGCTTAAATAGGAATCAATTTTTTCCGACCGAAGCAGATATATTTAGCTATGTAACATATAAATATAAGAAAAGTTTTGATTATTTGTGATATTTTCAATGCGTATCTATAAAGTAACATAAAATATAAGGTCCAATCGTAGAACTATATAAAAAAAACTAGGGAGATTAATATCATGATATTGTAATAAACCACTTCATGAAGTGTTTACGTTTCATGAAATTACCAATTGACGATTAAAAATACTTTTTAAACTTAGAACGAAGTTACGTTTAAGTTGGAACGGCGTCCATAATGCGGGACAATCAACATTTTTTTTTTAATTGTAAATCCAATTGATTTAAACCAACGCAGTTGTAAAATTTTTATTTCAACATCTAACAATAATTTAACTACATGACGTACGAGTAAATCATAGAAAGATGCAAGGCGCATTTCATAATATGACCAAAGATTATTGAGAAAATCGTTAAATGTTAGTGATTTATCGATACTGTTAAACGTCGATATGGTCGACAATTTTATGTCATATTTCAATTCTACGATCTGACCATGACATATCTATGTGCAGTGTTTCTTTATTATACAAAGCGTAGCCTTTGAAACTATCTAAATGAAATCCATTGTTCAGTTAAATTATGCAGTTTTCCAGAAATTAACATTTTTAACTTATTGCCAGAAAATGACAGTAGCTACTGAGATTATAGTTATTTTTGTATTTTGTAGTTACGGACAACTATTCGCCTTTCAAAACGTAGTACAAGTTGAGTTTCGATTTTTTTTTTTCGTTTCTTACTTTGTGAGGTTTATAGACTGTTCTTAAAGAAGAGTATATTTAAATGTCTTCACAGATTATCTGGAACACATTCCATCACCGGGTTCGTGGGCTGCGTGCACAGGCTTCGCGTCAGTGGAAGAGACGTCATTCCCCCCTCCCGGGACATGTCATTCACGGCACACGGTCTACGACCGTGCACTCCACATAATCTCGCTCAAGTTGTTTGCCCTTAGAAATAAAAAAAACCTATTCCTTTAATTTAAAACTGTGAAAGAAATTATTGTACAATGTTAACTGTCTTCTAATGGAAAATATTTAATGTATGGCATATTGTATTAGAAATTTTTGCGATATACTTAATAATTGTCGTAGAAGTTTACAGATAATAAAATTACTCTATTATATAAAACATATTTTTAAAAAACGTAAATGATTATTGTTTTTCTCCTATATGCTATAGAGAAAACTTTTATAATATTTATTACAAATAATATGGAATTGATCTACATAGCTTTGTGAATAAATAATTTTTGTAGAATAAAATTAACAAAGATAATGAACTGATTAATATTCGATTTAATAAGAAAGATCAATTTAATAAAATAATAAAAAAAAACTTTGTGATGTTAAATGTATTCTAAATCGATTAATTTTATTGTTTTAAGATGGTTCTAATCCTAGCACCATTTTAACATGTTAATCGAAAATCTTGCAAATCCTAGAATAAACTAGTAATATAAGTAATTTAAAAAATAATTCAAGTATCTTTTTCGAATCCTTAATAAAACTGGCATTACTATTTTATGTCCATAAATTTTATGAATAAATGATTAATTAGACACCGCTTTTTATTGACATGAAAGGAACATTACCTTGTTGCGGCAAAGATAAACTTCGCAGGGTTCTCAAGTTTTCTTCTTGCCCCTATTATTCGCTTATCAACTTTTCGTCCCCTCTGCTTTTATAATCCTTCTTATCGCTGTCGAGTTCATAAAAGCCGAGGACTTAAAATTTGAAGCTATCATTCTGTAAAGCGAACAACTGAAAGACAAGTCAAAACTTTTTCTAAGTATCTTCTTATCAATAATGAACGTAATACTTTGCGCGTTTAATATACACGATGATTTAGTTGAATAAGGTAATAAGATAAGATAATAAATAAGATATTGAGCAAAACTTGAGTTATATGAGTGAAAGTTATAAATAAAATTTCAAAATATCGAAAGTAAAGAATAAATCGATTTCAAAAAAGCCGGCGGCTTCTGACAATTGTATATGTCATATCTATGATGTCATAATATTCCATCAATAATTCTGATTTTAGCGAGACTTGTTCCGCGGTCGACTCCATTTCTCATAAGCAGCCTTAAGAAAACATAGCTTCCGATTTATGAGTTGGTCATTTTTGGGTTGGGTTGTTTAGGTATGAATGATGTAGAATTGGTGATTCTAAAAAGGGGTTTTTTAAAGCAAGTCCTCGGGCGGATATAAATATGTGATTATTTTCTTCTCTTTGAGAGCGATTATGATTTTCTAATGGTTGCAGTTTCCGTTTAACATTTTTGAACGCAGGAAAATTGATATTGTCTTGAGTGGTATTAGAAACGACGTCTATAATTAAAGAATACATAAGCTTAAAAACAACGGTTTTATATTTTGTTTTATATGTATTATCAAACCTGATAAACTTGTTAAGTCTGATACAGAGTCGTGTGGTTATGATTCTATACTACATACAAGTAAGGTACATCAAGGTGCCAGTATATTTCCTGTAAATGGACAAGAATCTACATTTCGGTTATTTCGGAGGTAGTGGTCAAAGCTGCTGCTTTTGCATTTGCTTGCATGCTTGCGTAAGTGATATTGTGACGCCTTTGAGGATGAGGGAACTATTAGGTTTTAGTGAGATACCTGGTTAAAGTTGGTAAGATGCAAATATTGTTATTTTCAGCTCTAGTATAACAGTGCTTCTGCGGTTCAAGGACTATTCTTCCTGTATCAAAGAAACCCATGATAACGTAGACATAATACAAAATTAATTTGCATTCGGATATACAAGCAAAAACTCAGAACCATAATTATGACTAAGATGACGTTAGAAGTGGTATATTTTTTTTGCAAATATCAGACCAACGAGCACTCAACTATCTGATGGTAAATGTTCATAACGCCGAAATAAACAAACATCCGCCCATAATAGCCATGACATCACCAACGTGTTGTCGGCCAGGATGGAAACAGGGACCCGGCCATTATGGACTCCCCAGTATTACAACCGAGACACTTAAAAGCATTGGGGCAGCTTAGAATACTCCCCCCATTCCCATGCTGCCAGAACAGGGTGTCGTAAGAGGCGACAGAAGCCAGCCTGCTTGGTGGTAGGGCTTTGCATAAGAATTATATTATCAGTATTATTTTTAAGTCAATAATATTATTACTGGTATTATTATCTTTCCGTTAACCCTACCTGGCTAGCTACCACCCTCCTGCTTGAGTCAGCCGCCAAAAGACTCGTCATGTTCCGGCTGGGAGCTTGAGAGCCAGTACCTTCATTTTAACCATCTTCTCATTCCCTGGCCGACAACGCATCAGTGATACCTTTGGTCTTGCTGATGTCCATGGGCGACGGTGACCACTTACCTACCATCAGGTGGCTCGTCTGCTCGTTTGTCAGCTATTAACATAAAAAAAAATTCAGGAATGGTTCTAGACATTAATTAAACTTACCATTGTGCACGAGTACTATCAAGATTAAGCTAGATGGTACAGAACCTCCGTCGAGCGAGATCGGAAGTGTGCCGATTTAGCTCGAAGACGAGGACGGCGGGACGTAAGATATTCCCGTTACGATTCGATCCGATCATAGTTCGAATAGTAGGTACTAGGTCATTAAAAAAAATATTACGTAAGAGAGACCAGCGCGTTCATCCAAGATCTCGGTCCTTCCCATATGTGTCGGGTGGCAGTCGAGGGGGTTTTAGTTGGTAAGAATCCCACATTGCCCGGTACCTTCCAGTGAGGCCGGTTGTGATTGTGTACTACGAGCAGAGTAATTTTGTGCTCAGTGTTGGATGGAGCCGCTTAAACCCCAAAATTATATAATATTATTGTAATATATGAATTTACATTATATATAATCTATAAATAAGCATTCAACAAATTAATAGGTTTTTTTAAAGGAAAGGTTATTAAACTTCACTAAATGTTGAATTTCATTACTAAAATGACGTCGTTGTCTATATTAGCCGTATCTGAATATTTACTAAATATTGAATTAACTTTCTAATTCAACGATATGGAAATTGTAAGCCAAGAAAATTAATCTTTGTCATTGGAATTGCTGCAATTTTAAAGCGTCGCCAGTGGCTTCGAGCTGCCTTGAGTAAAAGCGCTTCTTATTGGCGAACTACAGACAACAGTCTAAAGTTGTGATATCTAAATGATTATATTAAAATTTTTGAGATACCATTTTCTCGTGTTTGTGTCATAAGCTATAGCTCAGTTGTTAGTCTGCCGAGCGAGGTGTTCCGGGTTTAACTGCTGGCCAGGGCAGTTTGTGTGACAGGAAAATATGTGTTTTTGTGTCGACATGGCCTGTAACGTCTTACTGTGTGTGTCCATGCAATCCGCAATATATAATATGCAGACATGGAAAACATCTCCTAGTCTGGAGGAGTATGAGTGAGTGTTTATTAATTAACGTAAGATATATTTTTATCACGGGGGATTTTAAGAAATATCCCTATATCGTGATTGAGTTCTTTGAGATGTTTTGATTTAAGCAGTTAGTGACAGTTGAAATTTCGTACAAAGGTTTTATAAATAGACTAAGCGATTGTTAAGTAAAGATTTTTGGGTATTCAACTTTTAAGGGCGTAAAACATCTGCGTCAACAAAGCTGGAAGCGGTTGTCTTTTATTAAGAAACCCTTTGGGATAAGAGAGTCAAACATTAAAATTATTGCTGTATTTAGTTACTTGTATACCATACAGCAGTAGCTAATATTATATTTTCTTCGGCACAATGTAGAAAGGAATGGTATAAATTTGTTTGGACTAAATTATTATTAAGTCAATTGTTATTGGTATTCCAGTAAAGAAATAATTTTGAGGTTGTCCTTATAAACAACTACATATTAGGTACTGATTACAAAAAATGCCTTAAAAGAGTTTTCTTTAAGGATTCATAATAATACAAATAAATTCAATGTAATATTTAAACGGTTTTCCATGGCTGAATACCCAGCAACTTGCCTTTCTCACTAGTTAGGGTGGCTATCATCTAGAAGCGTTGTTCAGGTTTGACTAGACGCTTTTAAAAGACGCGCAGCTTTGCTATAAATAATATCAAGTCCGAATATTAAAATGAAACAATATTCTTTCTTATCTAGTTAGTATAGGTATAAAATTGAAATGTATACATAAACATGTGTTTTATACATAAACATATGCATACACACACATAAGAAAGAAGACAGTTCTGATTAGGAAAAAGTAGTTCCCTTGTACAAATTTTTTATACATATTTTGTTTCCTCTAATTTTATTGTGAAATTTACCGGGCTTTATTGACTTAACGAAATATTATATATAGGATACTAATATACTACTATTATTTTATATTAAATACACTACGTCACATTACAGGTTGACGCACCTTAGACTATTCAAGTAATGAGTATATAATAATTTTATTCCTAATCAACTTTTTTCTTTAATTCGCATAAATTTTGTTTGATTTGCGGTTAACTTGTCTCAAGTAACCAGGTTGCTGGAGAGCAATCTACTTTCTTCATAAAACTTTTGCAAGGTAGGTAACCGGAAATAACGCGGCGAAAGATCGGTTTATTTACGTTTTACATGAAAGACATTTAAATTAACAAATGAATTCAACAAAAATGGCTATATAGTTAATTTATATGCAGCAGAAGTGAAGGCAAGATGTATAACAGCAAAATCTCTTTATAACCTACTTAAAGAGCTTGGTCTGTTCAGAAATGCAGTAAGTACCATTTTAGGACAAGTGTCAAAATTTGCACTAACAGGTTCCTACAAGCTAGGTAGAGAGGCAACACGAGCAGTAAAGGTGAGCGTGGATGCGCATCATAAACGGAGCCCCCTTAAACCTATACCCGAGTCGTAAGGCCCGGGAATTGCTTGGAGTTTCTCCCTCTGTTACACGATGGATCCAGCACCCGCACGGTGAATCCATGGAATGCTAACAAGTTTGTCTCTCTCATCAAATCATCATCATCAACATCAGACCGATTATTATCTCGCGTTTTGGCGTAAGCGTAAAACTCGACTTGCCGGAAGATTGTTAAAAATGTTACATTGGATTTTATAAAGGAAAATAGGCGATCGATCAATACGCTGCTACGTGGAAAAGAGTGTGGTAGTTCAATAGGTGTGGTGATACCCTAATATGTCTGTGGAGGCTGTACTTTGTGTTTCGAAGTTAAATTATTTGTCACTGGATAACCACCAAACACGTCAAAGATGACATTATGTAGTCCCGTGTAGTTTTACATAACTCCATTACGTAATATTAAACAAACTTACGTAATATCAAACTTGTCACATGTAAGGATATTGCCTCAAGTTCGGCTCTAACTGTAATTCCCGTGACAGTTGACATTGTTGCGAACACTAGTGAAAGCACGAAATATAAGAACTTTTTGAACTCGTATTTTGTTACTTAATTGTTGACTCGCTTTTTGCCCCTTGTCTTTATACCATTTATAAATCGCTGATGTTTTTAATATATTAGGTATTATATACAATGTTAACATAGTAACATAATTGACTCAGTAGTATTGAGTTGGCTTAAGATATCTATGATAGAAATCCTTGAACAACGAATAATCTAGCTCAGAGATGTAAAATTACTTATTATAATTTCATAAACCTTGGTTATATGAATAAAAATGCCAAGGGTACCTAAAAATATTTATATATTTTACTAGTTAGATTTCTGAAAAATTTATTGTTCCGATTTGTCTTCAAGTTTTTATTTTTATTCAACACAACAAAAAAGACACTAAAAATAATTAATTTTTCACTCTTTTATGAAATTGTAAAAGTATGTTTTTTCATAATTAAGTCAAAGTCATAAAAATATAGTTAGACTGATAAAAATATCTCTCGACTTTAACGATTATTATTATTTAACAATATTTATTAAATAATAGCTTATATTTAGCAACAAGCTTGCACATAAAAAGTTTGGATATTATATACTGGGAAATATAGTTATTTATAATATGCTGCTGACACTAATTATTTATACTATATAACCAGTGCATAATATTTAAACTTTGAGAAATAAGTCTTTATATAAATAAGAGATCTTTATCTTGTGTCAGCCGAAGCTAAGCCGTCTCTCCTTTTGCCTTAATTTCTTAGTTTTTCTTTGTATGTAAACACTACTATTTAAGGCGTTCTTTAAGGCAATAAATGCTATTATTATTATTAGTTATAATATTGTTAGCTATCAATAAAATACCTTAATTAGTTACGTTAGATATAATGGCAGGTCGCAACGTCGATCACAAACCAAAGATAAAAAAAGAAAATTTTGTTGGTTTTATCCGTTAAGAAAAAAAGAAGATAACTTGAATCCATACAATCATCTATCAAGATTATGGCTAATTTAGTACAAAAACTATTATTTCTTTATATGCATTAGGGTACGTTGAAATAATTGTGAATGTTTTATTATCTTTATACTGAAACAAAAACAATTGGATATATTGATATCGATTTTGTTGGTCCAAAAATCGATTTGATTAATCGATCTCAGATCACCATGCCTAGGTGAATATATGGTATGGAGTACTCAAAATGGTTCATAATACATACACATCGCTTATGCGCAATCCCGCATCACGATGTTTTGTTACGCAATCTCTTTTATCTCGAGAGTCGCCTAGCCCTTTGCGAAAATAAGCTAAAATATATATGTAATATAAAGTAATATCAAATAAGTAAAAACATGATCATTTTAAAAATAAGTATTTTGTTTGAGTGTTTTGGAAAGACACTGTTACTATTTAGGGTTTCTAAATGAAAAAACAGTATGTGCACTTGATCCTAGAACAGTAATAAAATGGCTCAACAGGCTATAATAGTTACGATTTCTCAGAGCACCGCTACGAGCGATCTCATAGATTTCATACTTGCTCAGGAATTAGTGCAAAAGCCACAGCAATTATTTACAACATTTTAACCGTGAAATGACAATCATTGTGCCACCTTTTACGTTTATTCACGCGTTATTATTCGAGGGGAAAGAACCGTTTTGAAGTAGTTAGCGTATATTACAGTCGTGGTTTACAAAATTTTTTTGAACTTCACCACGGCTTTTGGGAAATATAAGGAATTCGACATTCTAAGTTTATTAAAAGACCTTCGCCAATTGACACTACACCAGCCCAGCGTCCTCAGATGTAAGACAAGACTCATATATTTCACTCTCAGTAAAGATAGTAGCCAGATATGACCAATTTGGTATATGTAAAATTGGCATGGAGATTGACATATCATAAATGGATATTAAATACGGATCTAGTACTCATCTCATTATAATTAATTTACATATAGTAGATATTCGAATCTGGAAGTTGAAATGTGGATTAATATCGATTCTAATTGAATGCTACCTTAAGTTACCCGTCATCAGAGTAATAATTCTAGAGTAATGTAAATTATTATGCAGAAAAGTGTTTATATATAATACGTACATTATATATTAATTCCACAGCTGTTTCTCCTTTTAATAACGGTTTAAGACATTTATTTCTCAAAAGATTAACAAACATAATCACTTACAGAGAAAAATACACAATTGCAAGTTTAATAATTGACAACAGGGTAGTTGCATAAAATACAGAAAGAAACAAAGAGTCATTCATTGTGGTTAATCTAAGGCTACATTCGTATTGTAATTGACATCTATCATGTAACATGCGAGATAATTGCAGGTTGACAGTTTTCGTATGCCATTATTGAACACTCAAATTTTTTTGCCATAATTTTTTAATACGTAGATAACTTTAAATTATTACAGATGTGTAAAAAAAAGAAAATTAGGCTCTTTGAGTACGAGACGAATTTCATTCCACCGACCTATAAGGGACTTATATTCTCTATTATTTTGATTTTATATAATAATATCTGTACATAAAGTTTTACAATATTACTTAGGAAGACTCGCGAGTAGAGCTGAGTGTTGAGTAAATTTGCCGTCAGATAACAGGCGCTCATACGCTTTTACTTTAAATGTTTTTACGTATGATACAAAATATATCGAAGCTTTTAACTTTGCAAGGTTTGTAGAAAATTTGCGGTGTTTTACAGAATGCCGGTGAAAGTTCGTCATAGGATTGTTGTCTTTAACAGTACCTACTCGTAATATATCGACAGCATCAGGAAATGGAGATACGTTTTGTTGTCTCTGTTTCAGCGAACATGGATCTGACAAAAGAGAACCGCACCCAAAACTATCGTCCCTCGTGGTATTACGTAGTTTTATAGTTTTTTCATGCTAACCCCAAATAACCTTAACTTTATTCGTGTATGAATTTATTCATTAATCAAAGTATGATATACAAACGATTTTTAGGAAATCTGGATTATCACTTTGTATGTTGCGTGCCCCTTATCGTTCATTCTAACTGCAATTTGCTTTAGACTGGTAGAAACTGTTACAGCTATAAAGCTGTTACAAGTTTAAAGTAAAAAAAAAAATCCTTTTTTTCATGTTTCCCTCCAAAACACGGACATTACCTTGAAATGTGTACTTTAAAATACTCTGAAATGTTCTGATTTAATTATTGGATATGTTTAAAAATATGTACGATTATAAACTAATAACCTTATCTCGCTTCGCGTCATTGAACTTACGTTTTACGAATACAAATACCGTTTTATGAGGCATTTAATAAATTTCACGTCCGCCCGATTTTATTGTTTTAGGAATACATTTTTGCAGATTTTCGTATTAGCAACATACTCGTTTAATGTAATAGCCGCAGATAAGCAGTCAAAACTGTTTACTACTCCCTTAACAGAATGTTCATACGAAATTTTGGAACGAAATACGAACGAATGTAGTAACCTATTATACAGCCATGCATGCAATGGAAATTAACGGTAACAAATCCATTTCTAGGATGAAAAGAATCATAATATAAATTACAAATATGCGTAGTATCATGAAATATGTAAGCCAGACACATAAAACTCTACAAAATATGTTTTGGAATTGGATAACAAAGCTTCTTCAAGAAGTCAGTAAATAGGCTTTTATAAGTTAATGCGATCAATGTGATCTTCGTCACCACTCCACCATCAGGTGGGATTGTTGTCAAGCATTAACTAATTTTATGTAAAAATAAACTCACTTACGTTAAAGTTTTTGCCACATTTTTAGATGTTTGGTCTTCAATGTACCTGATGTAATGACGTAAAAATAACTCTATTTAATATCGAGAAGATTCTGTCATGACATTTCTGTATTATTTTCTCGTTTATACCGTTGTGTCCTTTGCGCTACTTGAGCGAGGAAATAAACCCGGTAAATGAGCTGTCAGCAATAATACATGGGTACCATTACTGCATTCGGAATGAACCATTTCACGAAACGCAAATGATCAAGTGTCAAATAGCGACTATTAAATTCGGATAACGTTGCGTTACGTTTATATTCGCGCGTAATCCGCTTGCCTGTAAAATACGGTCCGACTGTAAATATTAAACTCGCCTATAATTTCGCTTGTGTCAGTGTCATAAATATTGTCAGAGATTTTCATATTAATTGCAACACCACTAGACCGCTTTTGAACGACGAATTTTAATTTTAATGACCCGGGCCTCGCGTGTACGTTGGCCCATATAAATGCATTTTGTGAAATGATGCAAAAAAATTTCAAAAGAATATTATAGTCGGCTTAAAACATTTAGGTAATTTATATCATACTATATTTACATTATTATGCGCCAGGGAGAAGAAACCAAATATACTGAATAGCAAATTATTGGAATTATGCTATATAAATCTAGAATAAATGATTTAGAATAATAAAAGCCCTAAGTTATCTTTATTGTAATTATTTTGTTTAATTTTTTTAAGTTATGAGGTATTTTTACTTAATAGTTCAAATCTCTTAAATACACTAGATCGTAAAGCAAAAGGGTCGGTTAGAAAATCTTCAATATCTTTAAAAGTACTCGACCTAGCTTTATGAAATAAGGACTAAATTAATGAACATTTTAATGTGCTTAAATGAATTAGAAAAATGAATTCAAGCTTTTTCTTTTTAATATTGATTCCCGGCCGAGGCAGATATTTATGTGACAGATAAATGTTTGTTTTCGGGTCGTAGATAAGTGATGTGATATTTGTGTATGTCCATGCCACCCGCAACACACGGAATCCTAGTGAGGGGGTGTGAGTGTGTAAACGTTTTTTTTTGTTTTAGATAATTCAGATACGTAGTCAGTTCAACTTGGTATGTTATATATGTATGTGTATCCGAATTATGTTTATAATTATATTATAGTATTAAGGCAAAATTTTAGTTTTTTGCTACGCGTAATGCATCACACTTGAACCACGGGGCATAAGGATTTTCTGACATTGAAAAAATTATTATTTAAAGTATCACTAGTACCAACCAAGCCAACTGGTGCTCATACTTGTTCAAATGAATAGCTTATAGTTACTTATAACTGCAACCTTATTATTGTTACTTACCCTGCAATCTCCAACGGGGGCAGGAAATAGAAAAACGGTTTCGTTGTGTGGACCATTTTTTAACAGCAGAGCGGGAAAGATTGGATTAGTGTAAAGAATGACCATCTGTTCTTTCGTGTGTTCATTTCACGACCCGTAGCCCAGAGGCCTGTCGAGTGATGGGTGCTGCATTCGATTCCCTACAAGGACAAACATTTATGAAACAGATAAATGTTTGTTCTCAAATTATGGGTGTCCATGCCCCCCCCCCAAAACTCACTGAAACCTAGTGTGGGATGTGTGTGTGTGAATGTTTATAATCTTTTTTTTTTTAATTCTAGGGCTCATAGCACCCTACATCTCTATTCTACATTGTTTTGATAGAACACATTTTATTTTCATACGAGTATATCTGTTAGCTTAGTTCAAAACGTAAGTATTTTTGCAACATGCCGTATAGGTATTGTGGCGGTATCTAAACGATATCTCTTTGGAAAACAAAAAAAGAGGCAGAGCGCGTTCTGAGACGCAAGAAACAAATTGATTTTTGATGTCGTCTGTTACTTACGCGATAATAATTTTCCGCCGCCGCCGCCTCATTTGCTCACAAAAACTTATTCTGTCGGTAAACTTTAATGCCGCTACAAAAGGTTTCTGTATTGAACAGTCATTAGTATGATAAATTAAATTGTTAAGCTTTAGATTAGTTACAATACATACAGTAAATTTATTATTTGCTAAGTTTATTTCAGTAAAGTAACAATTTCTACAAAATTTATTAAATAGGTCGAGTCAAGGTTCTCGTGTAAGTTCAATCGAACTTATCAATAGAAATCATTAGAAATTAACTTTTTATATCTACTACGAATTCATTAATTAAATTTTAGTACCATAGCCTTTGAAAAAGAAGGCTATTACCAAGAGCCCTTTTCGGTTATTCATCAAAGGGTTGGCGGACCTCACGATTTTTTAACAAACAATAAATAATTTGCAGATTCTATAAAGCTGTGATCTGTATTTTCTAATTGAATAAATGGATTCTGATATGTCAGGTATAACCAAGAACTAAGTAAGACCATAAATAAGATAGGCGTTCGATCTCAACTTTCTTCCAATACATAAAGAAATGAAGCCGCACGTTATTTTGTCCCCTAACACTACAAATCAAGATAGCGTTAGAGATAAACATGCTTTTCAATCATCTTGTGTACTATTACCAGATGCATGGCGTTATTTACAGCGGTTCAATCACTATGTAAATATGTTGTCAGTGCCGGATTGTTAAGATAAGTTTCGATATGCGTATGATACCTTCCGTATATAATAGCTATTGTTCAGAGAAATAAATGTTAATTTTAAATAAGCGTAGGTAAATTTATTTTATTAAAACAGTTAACTACCTGTTAAAATCATAGGGATTATTTCATCTGCCACTGTTTCTAATTACCACTGGTTTAGTAGCTTTACAATTATATCAGGTAATTGCTTTGCTTAATTGCCTGCTACATGTCAACATAAAGCGGACTGAAATATCGTATTACTATAAAATATTTAAAACAATTTTATGGTCACGAATATTTATGAAACATTAGATCAATTTTTATAGAATTTGATGATAACACACTTTAACTGATTATCAAATTTCATGTCTAGTTTTCGATTGTACCAGATTGTAATGTTTCGTAATTTGAAGAGTTATTTTAACAATTTATGAAGTTGCTATTTGTAAGTAATTAAATTTCGTTATATTTAAGTATAAAAATATTTCTTAAACCAGGAGTTACTATCTTTTTTTTATGGTTTCAAATACACGGTAATATAAGAATGTTTTTACTTAGTTGTGCGCAGAAGTGGATACAATGGAGAGACGTAATAGTTGTTGTCTTATAGACGTTCTTCTTCTGTATCTTTAACGTTTCCTGTCATAAGTAAAATAATTTATTATAAAAGATTCGAGACTGACTGTATCCTCTGTAAATGGTAATTGGGTAACTCACGTATAATTATCGGACATTCGACATATCGGCGTATTCGGCAAACTCATGTGAGTTAAATCATTTAGGCACTGTTCACGATTCAAATAATTTAATCAGGTATTGAGAACCATTTTCAATTGAATTGTAAATAGGTATCAATGATGAGAAAACAAACGAAATAATTACTTTTTATTATAAGTATAAGGCTATGGATTGAAATTAATGCACAAGATTAATTTTTGCGTGTGTTGATTAGTATCAAAGAGGTGTAGCTATATTAGGTAACGTAAAATATAACTATTTTAATCACAACCAAGCTTAACTAAATCTTTCGATACAGTCGACCAACAGATATAACTAGACAAATTAAGTATGCCGGGCATGCCGGGTGAGATACGCTCCCTTTATTAGAGTGTTCAGGGAATCATGTTGAGGGTTAGTTTATTGTAAATTGATAGCACCAGCAATTCAGTTATTTATTTTATATATTACTATTGTATATACATATATTACTATTGTATAATTTGTTAACACCATAATTGTAATTACACCATATCTATGCGGTGTTTTTTTTCCGTTAATTGCTGACAAACGAGCAGATGAGCCACCTGATGGTAAGTGGTGGCCAAAGGTATCACTAATATGTTGTCGGCTAGGAAATGAGAATATAGTAAGAAAGAAAGTACTGCCTCTCAAGCCAAAAGGTGAGTCGGCTTTACACGGATATCAAAACAATAGATCACTAAAAGTTCTTACACAAGTAACAGACAAGAATAGTAGTTAATTTAAAACCCAATTATTTATCGCTCTAATATAAATGTAGTCGTATATGAAACACGATTGGTTTTAACCAGAAATAGAAATGTGATTTTTCTATGTTAAAGCACAACTTGTAACAGATTGTCGCAGTACACAGTATTTGAGATGTAGATAAGTGTAATATTTACACTTAAAAGCTAGCTTAATCCGGCACTGTATGTGGGGTAGGTGAACGTTCTGGACTACGTGGGTGCAGCCTGCGCGACGCGGCAGCCTCCGGCGCGGCCTGCGCCCGCGCGCACGTTCCTTCGATCCTGATATAGTCTCAGATTACGCGAATATTTACGAAATCGTAACACCTTACTCTTTTATTTGTCGACAACAACATTGCAAAACATTCCACGGTTATTTTCCGACATGCGGGCTATAGCTACATTGATATTTCTGATTCTTGCCTTGGTATCGGTCAATTTCGCTAAATTGGAATCGAGACGATATCAGGGACATGCAGTGAATTGCAACACAAATATAACACATGACAAAGTTGAATTAAAACGTGCGGCATTGCTTTCTATGTACATATTCACGGGCAAAGTGCACAGTGTAAACCTAACTGGTAGAACAAACATTTATAAGGTGAATATCCGTCGCGTGTTGAAAGGTGATCTTAATGATATAGGAGTGAGAGTCAGGTTTGATCGAGCAAGATCACTGCGTTTTACCGATGCTACTATATTTGTGCAAAGCTCGCTTACAATAAAGTGTCCGCCATTGCGAGTTCGGACATATGCAATATTTTTAACTGAAAACAAGCAACTGCACAGTGCTTTAAGATTGAGCTTGGTGGTGCAACCAGTTGTACTGAGTTTGAGAAACCTTGATATCATCGAAGCTGCAGTCAAAGGTATTTTAAGATTAATTGAGATAGATCTTAGTATGTTACTACAAATGATAGTAACATTTTGCCTCACAGTTTAAATTGTTGGTTACTCTTATGAACCCTTGTAAGAAATATTACTTATTATTTGGTTATTTATAAAAAATGTTATAGAATTTTTGTCATGTAAAGATGTACTTAATATTAGTTCATTCGTTTTAAAATTTGTAGATATCTTCTATTAATCTTGCAAAGGTACACGGAAATTTCCGTAAATTTGAAATGTCATATGAACATTTAAAATTGATGATGGAGATCATGGAGACACCATGATGTGGTTATATGTTATATTGAGTTGTAAACTAGGATTAAATTGTAAATCAATTAGTTAATTGAAATCAAATTCATAGGCATTTGGAAGGGTTTAAATGACCTTTTTTTTGTTATACATATTGTACACATAAATTTTCTATTGTACAAACCAATTTTGAGAAAAAATAAAGATTGTTTTAAAATAACTATGTCTACTCACTCATTCATTTTGACTTTATGAGTTGATCAAATATTGTAAATACTAGCGTAGGTTGATTTTCGAAAAGTGTTTGTAGAAACCTATTTCGAATACAGAAAGAAACTGAAAAGTTTTCAAGGTTGCCTAAAAGACCAATCACAAGTTTCAATATTCATTACAAAATGATTAACAATATCGCTGTGAAGTCTACTAGTGTAATAGTCGGCTCGCAAAAATTGTCGGTTACCTTCAGCGAAGCTTGTAAATGGTATCAATTAGTTGGAAAGTCGGGAGGAATGATGCAATTTATTTCTTTACAAGGTAGTATGAATGTTGTATAATTGTTAATATAAATAAGTACAGGTATTTCAATAGAGGTGCGTAAGTTGAGTAAACAAGTAGGCGGCAATTAGTCGAGAGGCGGGGCCGCAACCAGCGGTGACTAATGTTGCCAGGTGTGCGTGATTAGTACGGATAATTCAGATAACTGGAATCTTCTAAACATGTTTACATTAACCTGATCGATTGCACTTCCTAGTTTCGTTGAAGGACTCCGCGTTATTGATATCCGCTCCTGTGAATTTTTCATACAACTTTAATATAAATTATGTTTATGAACATTTTAGATATTTACAGATGATATCATATTTGTTTTTTTTTTATTGTAATATGTAAATTCTCTATTCAAATATTAATAATTAATTTCATTAAGTTATTTACCATTTGCGTCATGAGTAAAAATTTTGCAATTTATTAAATTTTTCATCATTTCATCGTCGTAGTTATCTATAATTCACAACTGCAGAACGACACTTTTGAAATAAAGAAAATACTTGGTCGTTAGCTAACACGTGCCAAATTCAGCGGACACGGCAATGTACGAGCGTCTCACAAGGAAAGAAATCAAATTTTCAATAGCATTGAATTGAGTTTTAGACGTGGAACAAGATATTCAGAGGTAAAATAGACTTATAAAGAGTCCCGCGTGAAAAGAATTTCTGCTACAAAACCTACATGTGTTATAAATCCTTAATTTTATAATTTTAGTAATATTCCTGGGAAGTAGTAGGTAAAGAATAATTTATCTGCGACTATATCTATTATTCGGAGAATCCCAGTGGGGAGACTAGTACCAACTCATTAGTAGTATTACTACATACTTTATTTTACTACATGTAAGCTAAGGTTAATTGCCAGATTAAAAATGTAACCTTTTAGCATTAATAAACTATTGTTATTTTCACTTGTATTCATTACACCTCATAAATGTCCCACTGTTGGGCTTCGGTCTTCCCGCAAAAGGAGAGGGATTAAGGTTGTCAGGCAGGCTAAGTGCGGGTTGACAGATTTCACACACGTTTGAGAACATTATGGAGAATTTCCGGGATGTTGGTTTCCTCATGATGTTTTCCATCACCGATATAAGTGTTAATAATTCGTAATACGCACATAATTTGAAAAATTAGAGGAGCGTGCCAGATTCGAACTTGAGTCTTCCCCGCGGTAGACTGATGTTCAAACGGCTGGGCTATAATTACTGCATATCTGCTATCACATGTATTACATACACTTAATTAGTAATCTTTTACAAGCGTATTTAATCCACTGCAACGTTACGCAGTGTATATGCACGATAGGCATGCAATAAAGATTGGGAAAATATATTATGTGCTTCATACAGCACAATATTTACGACTCAACTTGTTAATGCTGAAGATTGTTATTAAAAATTAATATAAGTTATAATTGTATTTTTACTTTTGCGTATATTATGGCTACACTACCAGTCACCGCAATGAAGGCAACATACTGCGGTCGCTAGTAAAGAAGCTTAATGACTTTTCGATATTAAAATTTACACGACTAAGCAATTAAGCACGTGCTTTAACTGTGTTTTATTTCCATATTTACTAATTAATATTTTCAAGTAGCATAAAATATGTATGTATTTTTAAGTTGTCTTATGGGAACGTCACGAAGCAACGAATATTATATACGGTGACGTAATAAGAGAATGTACCAGGATATTATGAGTTCTAAGCAGGTGATCCGATTGAAGAATAATTGTTGGCAATATTTGCTTACCTGTGGATTATCCTTATTAAAAAGTTAACGGCTCACTCAGGTCACACGCTATGTCTACTAAGTACTAGCAATAAATATACGTATTTTTTATATATGTGTTGTCGATCTTTAAATACTAGGTTTAATGAGGTTACAATTAAAGAGATGTAGACCGATAAAGAAAAAAGAAATTTAAACCATCTTCTGAGATTATTCTGTGCTCTAAAAAAGAATGGCGCAGCTTTTAATTGACACTCCAGTAAAATATCCTATCATTGAATAAAACTGGATAACCCCTATTCAATTTTTTTGTATGTATAGATAGGTCTTCAAAACAGATTTATTGTAAGTAGAGACTTTGGCGTAAGATAAACTCTTTTAATTAATCGAATGTAAAGGCATTCAAGTACGTGTGTTATGGTCATGTGACATTATTTGAAAATTTTTTGTTTATTTCTGAGAACCACACGACTTAAGTCAAAGTTTAAGGCAGGATTTATGGCTGAGCGGTTTGAATGTCAGTCTCTCAGTCAGAGTCATATATGCACCTCTAAATTTTCAAAGTTATTTAAGTACTTCGGTGAAGAAACTTCTTAAATAATAAATTGAAAATATTTCACTAATTATCAGTACATACCCTAGGATTCCCTATATTGCTGGTGGTATGAACATGCACGAATAAAACATTTAAAGCACGAACGATTCGCGATCTTTTATTTAGTACGCGAATGTTCGTCAAGAGAATCAAACCTGGCACGTCGCGCTTGATTGTCACAGTCACTACTTTACCGGGTTACTGTATTATCAAACTATATCATTCTACATTGATCTTTTCTGACAATTACTTTAGTCTTACCACAAATTGCTGTTACACTAACTGCTACTCGCTTGTAGCTTGAGTTTAATATCCACGTTGTTCAGTAACTAATGACTAACATTATACAGTTAAATGTGCGGCATGCAGCAAATAACTTCCACTGTTTGACATCGGCGCAAGGATCATTGAATTGTAGCGTTGAGTCTTATATAATTGTAACAAAATTTCTGATCAATATAAAATTAAATTAATTAAAAACTGATTGAACGTAAAGCGTGTATTTATCGATTTAAAAAAATTGCTGTTGTTGTAAAATATATTTCAATAAGACTTTATTATTAATTTTTTGGTTAAGTTATAGTTGTAAAGTCGCAAGGCGGAGAGGGCGGGGGGGTTCTTCCAATTGGCTCAATTATCCAATCGGTTTTATTATCTTTAAATTATAAAACGTAATCATTCTGATCTATGAACATTTGTTTCTAATCTCAAACAATATCTACTTGATGAAAAATATAATAGAATTTAATACTTTTTATTATAATAGACAAAAAGGTTCAGCTTGTGTGGTGATATACGAGATAGGCGGTCTTATTACTAAAGAACTATCTCATTCATATAATCTTTGGATAGAGAACACAGCGAATCCAAGAAAGTATTAAGGTAAATGATGGAAATAAAATTAAATGGAATTATATACATAGATATAAATTGCATGTAAATAATTATAATTATGAATATGTATTATCAGATCATAGCAGAAATAAAATGGGAAAAGTTGAAGGCTAAGACAATTAAAATAATGTTTTAAAGGATACTAGGGATTTAACTCGTTTTCAAAGGATTCTAAGTTGATTGAAGAAGAAGAGAATGCTTAATTATTGCATCAGTGTCGTTTCCGTTACCATCTTACCACGATTATCCTGTAGGCATTATGCCTAGTCTAACAACCTCTTTCGGTCCGTCAACCGAGTCTTTTTAATTCAACCGCAAGAGACGTGTAGTGTGAGAATTTCTTCATTCATCAAAGGTACCGTTAGTTCTTACACTGTTGTGCTACAGAGCCACGACATTTGTAGATGCCTCAATGTGTTAACTCTAATGTTGTATTTTAAGACTAAATTATTAGAAGCAATTCATTAAAGTGAAACATAACATATTGTCCGTAAGTGTTTCTTTAATTAGCATTCTGGAATTGTTAATATGGTATTATTTAACCTTCAAGAGTTCATCTTTACAGTCTTATTTCTCACTGTGATGAACTAACGTTTAACGCGTGTGTTGTTTAAAATAGATGTATTATTTTAGTACCATGGAACTCTCAGATTTCACTGTCTCTGGTAATTTTTTTTCATAATGCCTAACTGATATGTAACCATTATCAAGTTTATCTAAAATAACAACGACTTATCTACATATACATGTAAAACAAAGTTGTTCATCGTGTTAGTTACATGATGTATAACTCAAGAACGGCTGTACTGTTTTTAATGTTATTTGATTTTTGTATTCGTCTTCGCCCAGAATAGCAGAATAACCATTAAAATATCGTAAAAATTCACGGAAAAAAATTAATCTTGATTTTAGAGGTATTTTTTTAGGAGTTGGTAACACTGCAACAACTGTCAAGTCGCTCAAAACTACGGTACTAAATAATTTGTTTTGTTTTTACCAATTTAATGACTGAGCTTCGTAACAATATTAAAAACATTATAATAGATTGAGAATTCAACTCGAATAAATTCGGGCTAAGATGAGTTCAAGTTGACCCTACCTTGTCTTTTTTTCATGTTGTCTGTGATTTGATTTAACATTTAGATAACTGGTCAATTTGTTTGTTTTGCATTATTATGTCGTGACGCAGAAGATCTTATCTTACCCAGTAAAGACGTAATGCAATTAGGCTTCGAAACATTGTGAATCAATCTACCGTAGAAGATCAAGAAAACGCACGCAAAGAGTGCCATGTTAGTATGGGCCTGCTTCGAGCTTTTCCAGCAGAAGAGCAAAGAGAGGGAGCTCGTGAAACGGCGCAGTTGGCAATAAGAATATTCGAACTCGACTTAGAAATCAACAGCGAGATAATCGAGTGTTGATTTGGATCGAGCGGCGTTTCTAAATGTTTGCACAATTGAATACAGCTCACATCCTTTCGTTCGCACTGGTCAAATGGGCGTTCTTTGCGATCATTGTGGCACATTAAAGTTTGGCGCAGGAGAAACGCCTGGATTATGCTGCCTTAATGGTAAAGTGAAATTGCCATTATTGACTTCGACACCTGAGCCAATTGCGTTCATTGCTTTTCGGCGAAACACCAGAATCATTTTCTAGTGAACACTCAAAAATACAATGGCTGTTTTAAAATGACTTTCGACACTGCACAATTTACAGCTGAATGTCGGCTCGGTGGTCATGATTCGTCGAAACCTAAATCAACCAAATTCAAATTAGGGGAAGTTCTCCTTCCAATTCAATTTGGAATGTTTGTGGTCTGAATCTAGAAAACCAATGTTTTTCTTATGGTCAATTATATGTGGCATCCTCACGTGTTCGTATTTATTTGTTTCTGCGCCTGATATCAAACCAAAAAATGTTGTATATATTGAAAGTGTAATACTTATTTTTATGTGTAATACTTATTTTACTTACTTATAGTGTAATACTTATTTTTGTAGTTTTATTGAATTTTTATTTCTTTATATGATTATTATAACTAGTCAAATATGATTAAAATCCGTACAGCCGTTCTTTAGTTATAAACGGTGTACCTAAACTGTTTATCGATTATTAGGCGGTATAAAGTTCGCCGGGTCAACTAGTTACCATTATTTCTGCGTTTAATCGTCGTTGCTTTTATAAAGAGTACGAAAACTTATTTTTACTCGTTCGCGCCAGGCGTTTTATCACGCTCTAGAAACTTTCTCGACCTTGCCCTTTTATCTAGGTACATTTTAGATGTTGCAAAATTTTGATTAATATAAGAAGACAGAGACAGAGCGATTGGTTTAAAAAAATATATTATATACTTTTGGCTGTGAGTTATCGAATTATTGTACCACGTTTGCTCTTACGTGATCAAAATAAAGTTCATTGGGCAAAAAGATTTTCGAAAAAATGTTTTTATTGTTTTACTTTTACTTCAATTATGGTTTTTATCGGTACGTCAATGCCCACTATGCATACAAAAAATGAACTATTTAGGTATTTCAAGATTATTAATATAATACTATCAAATTCAATGTTCAAAGCGATAGTATATAAGGAGATTCATATCGCAAGATTATTAAATTTATCTAGTTTCATGTCTTCAGAAAGTTACCTCATGTTTTGAAGTTCCGTTTACCTATGCGCTACAGGGAGATATTAATTTTATGAAAGCTTTCGCCAGTCAAGTTGGGTTAGCAAATGGGAAACTTGATTTACCTTACGCTTGACCTAGTTATATTTGACATGTCAAATAATATTATAGTTTGGAGTAACTTAGCATGTCGTGTTGGATTATACATACTCACTGAAAATGCTTTGTATTTATATGATAATACTACATTTAATTTCAGTTCCATTTAAAAGGAAATAAATCCCTGGTGTGTTGGTAGACTTTACATACCTTTAAGAACTTTCAAGAACACATATTTTCTCTGGACGTGTCGCACATTTTCCAAGAAGTATATAATAAAAATATTCAGGCAGTTTAGTTTAGTTTAGGGTTTCGCACCTACGTATTCCTTCGAACGGGTGACTCCTGTAAGAATCCTGCACGTACCTTTGATTATTCAAATCGATCTTGCCTCGGTGAACAGAAGTGATGAACGTCAACCAGAGAGGTCTAAGTAATGTTTTCACTGGTACCTTAAGAATGAAAATTCACACTGACTCAATTTCACTCTCGTTCACACAATTTCTGGACAAATTTTGTGGGTTTTAATAAGTATAAACTACTTTTGTCTCATGTAATTTTAAAAATTGACTCATAGCATTTATACCATACGACACGATTGAATTTTCCATTAAATCCGAAACTGTAGGATAGTACCTAAATCTGTAATCGCACAAATCAATCTTACAGTGAATTCCGTGGTGAGTTAATGAGTTATGTTACCATAACAATGGCTATGGTAAGAATTATGGTTGAAACTCTTAAGTTTATTAGAGTAAAATTTATCATAACGATTGCAATTAATTTTGTTTCAAATTTTTATTATGAATTAATTATTCATAAACTTTATACGATAGTAATGTTAATGCGGAATCAGCTGTGAGATTAAATTGATTACCGTACCAACCCTTAAGTTGCGTGAAAAAAGATACGCAACAGAGGAATGGTATAATCAAAATAAATAGTAATTATTAAAGTTAGAAAATAATTGGAGCTTACTCGTGAATAAAAATTACGAATTTATTTCATTTATCATACCGTGTTTGATCCTCTAAGAGTCCAAGCATAAGTCTCAATATTAATTTCTTTGTAATGTAAGGACATAAACTGGGAGACTTTAGCTCGATGTAAGTGGGATTGACTGGTCTCCTGTTCTCAGTATCAGGAGATTTAATACGTTTAAGATGTGTACAACAAACATGCCCCCATAAAATTGGTTAAAATAAAATGAATCCACGCACCATGGCTTACTTGTCTAACTTGGCTTATCAAAAAATTTATTATATGTAGAGACAAATCATTGCGTAGATTTCAATTGTATCCCTCTGAAACGAATCACATTCATTTCAAAACTTTACAAAATCATCGCAAGTATCTGTGTCGAGATGATAAAAAGAAAAGATTTTGTGAATAAATAAATAAAAAAATTATTACTGTAATATAATCGATATTCTACCGAGGGCTTTTATTTTCTTAGATCTGTCGGAATTGGTAGATCTCAAGTATCAGTTTGCAATTGTGTCATCATTTGCGTGACGCGCGTGTCGGTTTTCATTTCGCACTCGTCACGCATTTGTTTACTTCATCTGCGACTTCAGTGATGTGTACTGTACACGCTGAGTCAACATGGCGTTTAATTTTTTGTGGGATATACAAACGGGCACCGTGTTCATTTGTTAAGTTGCGGCTTAGCACAGAAGCTTTGACAACCCAAAAGATCGTAGAAGGTTCTCTGTCCACAGTGTAACGAATAGTTAACCGAAATGATACGAATTCGCAGATACCTGACGGCCTTCGGGAAAAACCCGCATTAAAATTAAAATTATTTATCTCGTTATAATGCATTTTGAAATAATGCAATGGCTAGACAGTTTCCACTTTGCTTCTTTTCTGAACATTGAGTACCTGTTTACAGCACGATTATACTGTGGAACAGTAACTTATAGGGATGCTTGTTATTTATACTAAGAATCCTTCATTAAAACTTCAACTGGTGATGTGACGATACAGTACTGGATAATAAAGTGTATTAAATTAGTTAAATCCTACTCACCATTTATCTGTCAAATATTACAATCAGCGTCGATATGGCAAGCTATTTTAGTTCTTTAAGTTAATTATTTAAATAGGTTATTTATTTTAATTCCTCGTGCTAATCGCTCAAAATGCTCACAGACACATGATACTACTTTTAGTAGTATTTCAATGTATATGTTTATGTAAAGGTATTGCTGTGTTAATGATTATTAAGGAAATGAAATATTTACTATACACAAATTATTAGTAATAGAAGTAGGAAATAAGTCAGTTAAAATGTTCCATCAAACGTATCTCATAAAGTCGCTTACGTTTATGACCCGATCGTGGCAAATAAGCAGGTTTTCTGACAATGAATTATTTGCAGAGTTATAAAAAAGCGATTCAGCACGATTTTATGTTTATTCCAGTCTTATATTTCACACGTCGTCGGAGGTGAGATTATAAGAACGCATAAACTTTAACGAATGTTTTACGACAGGGTTTTGTTTGATGTAATTCAAAACACCTGGGATTTTCTTACACTATTAACATAGAAAGGATTTTATTTAATTTTCGGAAAAACAAAGAAAGAATAAAAAAATGTTGTTTTTTTAATATGGAAGAAAATTAATATTAATATTAATATTCTTGAAAATAAAAGATCATTTTACACATTAAAAAAAAGATTTACTTGGACAAAATAAAAATTTTCAACAATAATTAAATAAGTACTTCTCATTCAGTATTATCTTGTGAGTCTTATCTTGTTTTTTCTAAGAATATAATATAATATTTTTGGCTATGACTTTGAATTGTATTTAAGAGCTAACAATTTTCCTGTTACATACATATGAATATTGTGCCTCAGTTGGTAATATAAAATCTCTTCTTAATTTTCACCGAATTTCACCCATACATGTTGGCTTACGTTAAAAGTTTTGGCATATCATCTATCATAATTAATTTATTCCGTCCCGTTCTCAGTATCAATTTTTCCCCAACACACGTCAAGTATTTTGATACTTTTGAAATTGTTGACTCAACTTCGAGCGAATTTTGGGAAAGGTTCTAATTTTAAGCATTTCATATCTCAAACCTCCAAACAGATTGTGGCCATACTGTTTATTGTAATTTATTATTACATACGACATACATATATGTATAATTTGCCTTCCCAATTTTCTGTTACTCTGGAACTCTTATATACCAACGTAACATTCATACTTAATAGTAGAAAAATATAGGGTGGGTGATTGTTCCCTAAATGATGCGTAATATGGTATATCTTGCAGTTGTTTTAATATAAATATTAAAAAAAGTACTTCTAAACGGATAAACAGAGGGGAGGTTGATTTTCACCTATCGAATCATTACTTATGAACCTATTTTATTGAAACTTGCCTACATATTGATGTTATTATAGCATAATGGAACCTGGAATTGACCTAATGATAAGCCAGTCACCGTTATTTATAGTAGCTACCTCGTTTTGAGTTTATTTCAATCATCTCCATGATAACTTTAGAGACACTCACACTTGGGTTTTGACTGTCGTTTCGATTCCATCGATCGTAATTATTTTCTTACGACTATTACTTATAACTGCAAAGATATATTGGTTACGATTATTCGGTAAAAAATCAGTAAAAAAACAATATTTTATGATTAGACTTATACACTTAATTATGAAGTCTCTACTTTGAAAAACAGATACCATAAAATACTTCATTTGTTAATTTGAAATACTCAAGAAATTAATCCCAAACTGAGCGACACAAAATATTTAATAAAATATACAATATTCATTCAACGTAGCTTATAACGATACATAATTCAAGTAATTTCCAGGGAGATGAATATTTTGTTACGTCAGCAGACAATAAACTTATAACAGGAACACAGTGTATATTAAAACTTTTAAATTAGTCTGAAATATTTATAGGCTAATGGTAGCGTGTAAACTTTCGTAAATTGTAGCTATTAAAAACTTAAATTTGTATATCGCCTGTTAATGATATAATACGTTTAACTACTTTACATAAATTTGGTTTAGGGAAAATAAAATTAAGTTTAATCAAGTTTAAACTTACAAGTAGATTTTATAGATAATATTTGATTCATGTTCAGTAACTTTAGTTATTTAAAAAAAAAATACAGTTTTTAAAATGGAACGTTTTCATTTCTAAACAAATACATTTTTTTCTCTGGTGTATATATATGTATAAGTAGGATTTGTTTAGTAAATGTCTCCAAACTATGTTTAAATTTACTCAAACCTTTTGTTCCATTGCGTTTCATAAGCAATCCCTACATTTACATTACATTTAGCAAGCTGTTACGTGGTTAGCGAATAAGATGGGTTGAGTAAGGTAAATCAATTGTCGCGATTTTACCTAAACTCGATGAAAGTATCATTATACAAAAGCAATTTGCATCAAAAATATCATTGAATGCATTATAACATACATACATTATATTTTTATATATAATTTGATAAACGATCAGAAGAGCCACCTGATGGTAAGAGGTCACCGTCACCTATATAGACTTTGTAGGAAAAAAAAAATAATAAAAAGGTTTCAATAAATTCAGGAATGAGATAATAAGATAAGATTACCAAATACCATATAACAAAATTTTCTGCACAGTGGAACGAGCGATCATGCAATTATATTGAAGTTATTGGAATCGCTTTTTAAGATAAGAGGGATCACACAGACCATCATTGAGAGTAAATAATAAAAGTAATTATAAACGTTCACACACTCACATGCTCACACTACATGTACAGTACATGCATGTACAGTATTCATGCATGCATTCATATATAGCATGTAGGCATGGATGTACCCGAATCACGTATATAACATCACCAACACCCATGATCAAAGAACGAACATTTATCTGGTACATAAATGTCTGTTCCAGTACAGAATCAAACATCCTCGCATGGCAGGCAGGATCTCTTAAAACTGGGCTACGGGTTCGTTAGAGCAAAAATGTAAAACGCACCCACTAGGCTTAACTTGGGTTTTTACGTAGAAACATAGATATATTTATAATGCCCAAATACAATTTATTTTAAAATTTTGCGACGCTCAAATTTATGTTGCTTATTGTATCAACTTTAGATAGACAGAAGCGGAGGTTGGCAATGCATAGTTGTTAGTGGCAACAATAAGATAAGTTTGCAATCGTCATACAGATCCCAGTTGTTCTGGGGACATCATGCATAAAAAGAAGATATTGGGAGGTAATGAAACGAATATTACTAACTATGATATTAATATTAATTATACAATATTATGCATATTAATCACCGCTAAGTTTTAACAATTAATTTCTTCCTTTTTTAAATCAATTCATAAATTTCCCTTTTTATAACTAAAATGGGAGAAGATAACCTAATAACAAAAAATATAATTATTTTTTCGCTAAAATAGATCTTATTATTATTTAGGAGAAGAGTAGTACAGTATAGAAAAAAATGAGCCTATACCGAGAAGACTCATAGTAAAGAATATTGAGTTAGAAGTAATTTTAACTCTAATAACAATTGATTCAATTTTAACTCATAGTGGTCCCACTATGGGATTCGGGTCATATATTACAAAGAGTGTTTATGGTCATAATTCACCGTGCTATTCAAGGTCGGATTATCAGTCTTTACACATCTTCAATACAATTATGGAGAATATTCAGGCACCCAGGTTTCCTTGTTTTTTTCTTTACGAAGCAGGTGATAGTTAATTTATAACAAGCACATAACTTTGAAAAAATATAGGCACTTGCAGAATTCGAACCCAGGTCCTCTGTGCTAAATCCTTATCATTAGGCTACCACTGTTGATTTGTGAGTAATGGCAAATAAATAGTATCCAATTAAATAAATGAATAGAATTGCAGAGTCATGAGTTTGATTCAGTGAAATAATTTGATGTAGATGAGATCGCTGTTTCAGAATCGTTTACGTGGTTTCAATCGACAAGCTCCGATCGGCTCGCCGACTGCTGCGCTTCTCGTATATCACGAGGTTTGACAAGCCATTCAATTAATCCAGCGACTGACAGAGACCAGTCAAACGTACTATATATGATGTGTATAAAATAACATGGAGTTGTACGTATTTATCATTCGCAGCTTTTCTTATTCCTTTCTACTCAAGAAAAGTTAATAGTTACGATTTTTGAATTAGATTAAAATTTATTTCCTATGTACGAATATAGAAGGTGCAGTTTTTCAAATATATGTATATGAGACCGACCAAAATTCAGAAGTACGTTAATATAAATATAACATAATACTATTTAATTGATAATAATTGGAATTTTTTTATTTGCATTAATGATTTACTCCAAAATTCAAATGAAAAAAAATTCATAAAACACATTTGTTATTTACGAAGCTTCTCGAAAGGCCGGCCGAAAAGAAGAGGGTGGCAGTCTTGTCAAGTTTCTGGAAGGATTAGTCGGCAACAATAGAGGCAATAAAAAACCCAGGTAGTAATAAAAACTACTTAGACACAAGCCTTATTATGCCTTAGGCGTAAGGGGCGAATATAGCATGCATGGGCAAATATGGGGGTGTTTACCTGACCCGCTATTGTTATGTCGATTTCAGGGTATTATTATTGACCTCCATGAAAAGCGTAGAAAAGTCTGGAAGGCCCGGAAATCGATATAAATAGCGGGCAGGGTCGCCCACGGAGCATTCGGTTCCCGAATATGATAGCGAAGAGTTCTCTCGACCTGCGATCTACGAATGCGACCGTGACTGTGGAAGTGAAATAGTCTCTGCGGAACTATTGTGGCATTTCACGAACCTGCGGATCCTGACAGATAATTATATTTAAGTCTACGATTCAACTTTTCAACTAATTATCTTTGTGAAGTGTTTTATATTCAATCTGAAACTACTAATAAAAGAATGTGACTTCCTGAAAATATAACTGAATATGGATTGATATGGCTAAACTGAAATTCACCTCCAAGTATCCTAGCCATGCAGGCTAAGAACTTTTCGTCCAATTCAAAGGCGCAATCAAGTTTCTTATTCGTTTCGTGGCAATATTGCGTTGAAAACCTATAGTTGCAACACAATACGCTCGTTTGCTGCCCCGTGAAACTAAGATATAACAATGACCCCCGCCTCATATTCTTCGGGATAATACGATACCTGAACGATTGGCAGCATTGTCAAACGTAATCCCCGCTATCCATATTACATCTTGAAACATAATAGACACAATTTGGTTTGCTCTCCAAGACCCAAATTAGATGTGGATTAAATTACATATTATCCTCGTGATATTATTTATTGAAATGGATACTACTATACACGAGCGACGAATGATGTTTGATCACTGTTTTTAACACTTAATGCCACGATAAATGTTTTTTTTATCTACGATATTATATGAATGCCCTTGGCATATAAAACATTTCATATTATTATTAAACAAACATGTAAAGTGTTTGTTTTAGTGATACCACAACATTTCAGAATAGTACTTAAATTTATTTACATACTCGAGGTAAAATGGGATCAATTTACAAAACTCAATTGTAAACTAAATTAATTACTCTGTGTAATGACTTATTCCTAATTTTACATTTTGTTGCAAAATGATGCAAGTTAGATGTTAGAAAGCTAAATTTGACAAATTTAAATTCATAAAAAAATTTGCAAGGTGATATAATAATAGAAGCAATACTAGTAATAATTTATAAATTAAGTAGTAGCAATGATTAAAAAATTATACAGACATTAACATTTAAATTGAATTTCAATAAATTTTATAACAGGGTTTAGTTTAGTGTAGTAGATTAAAGTTTATAGCAAAACTTATAATCTTCATCATTTTATAGTGCACGATAGGGATTTTTGTTAGATGCTTTTAGTAATATTATGTTTTTATGTCTTGCCTTGCGACTTGCTATTATTTCATAAGTACCATTTAGTGTTAAGACAAATATGATAAGAATAGAAATGATATCCAATATATTCATTGACAAAGTTACAAATGAATATTAATACATAATTGATTTGACTTGACACTTGACATATAGCCAATTTATTTACGAATCAAGAGAAGGGGGCTTCGGCCATTACATTTTGAAATCAATGGCCAAATTTGAAAATTAATGGACTGATATAATGTCATTTATGCCATCCTCATTCATTCGGTTTCTATCATTGCTAACAGGATGTACATTGTCTGGAGATAAATGGGAAGTTACCCTGACGCGTTAGGGGCTCTATCCAAGAGTCCAAGCCAACTTCCCCTGCTCGTGGTATGCCCTGTTGATCAACGGACAAGGCTATATCGAGCGGTCACTCCTGTTGGAGGCCGCTGGATTCTGTACCACCGAGTTTATTCCCGGTGGTACTCGTGCATTAAGCAGGGTTCTTTTTGCAGCAAACCTCCTTGTAAATGAACTGTGAAATATTTTTACGTATTTTTTGGTTACAGTATTGGTAAGCCAGTAATAAGCTAATTCCCGCTTCCAACTTTATCAGCAAAGCGTCGGTTATGCCTTTAGTGTCATGGACGTCCATTGACGGTAGTGTCTATGTCATCATTTTTATATGTTACCATTTAATTTACCGCCATCAATGAACGAACGAGTGAATAACTAGTGCATGCATACAAACCATACAAATATTTTTACCTATTTGTATTTTTTGTTTACTTTTCCACTGGGAGAAAACATTTTAATGACTATGAATACGCTCTATTGAACTCGCGGCTCTGACAAATTTCCAATAATCCTTTAGAACTGTGAACCACTACTCGTGCAAAAGCGTTGGACCCTGCAAAGCAGTGCAGCAGGTTTTAAGCTTTTAAATGAATTCGCTTAATAATGTTCCAATCGTCAAATAATTTGCTTTTATGTTCTGAATTGTTTGTTTGGTGATAAATTTATAAATTAAAGTTATTTTTAAAAATGTAGCATTTTTTCATTTTGTGACAGGTTTAATAAGTTTTTGGTAATATTAATTGAATACTTTGGAATCGATACTCAAATGTCGAATCATATCTTGTTTTAATCTTTGTCTCTGTGCATTAATTCTTTATCGATTGTATTTATTATATATGTTTATGTAGGAAAACGGACATTTTTCTATGTAATAGGAAATTGTAATTGTATTATCAGTGTTATTATTAATATTATAATTGGTATTATTATCTTTCCGTAAAGCCTGCCTGGCTAGCTACCACCCTCCTGCTTGCGTTAGCCGCCAAACAACTCGTTGTGTTCCGGCTGGGGGCTTGAGAGCCAGTTCTTTCTTTCGTTCTTACTTTCTTACCTTCTTCTAATTTCCTGGCCAACAACGCATCAGTGATACCATTGGTTTTGCTAATGTCCATGGGCGACGGTGACCACTTACCAACAGGTGGCTCGTCTGCTCGTTTGTCGGCTATTAACATAAAAAAAGAGAGTAGATGATCTATGAAGAGATATCAGGAAAAATAGTCAAAACATTTTTTTTATGAATAATTTTATACGGCTATTGCAATGAATATGAACTTTTGAACGAATTTAATGATTATAATATTAACATTTACACGGTATATGTATATTTAGTTTTTCCGGACTATTGTCCTAAAATATTTATTGGGAAATATTTTTATAAATTTGTAATTGCATAACGTATTACGAACCAGCTGCTTTAACTTATTTAATAAGTCTTTATGTAATAGCCTAAAAAGTTACCAGCTAAAATAAATAAATATACAATACTGTACATACCAGTTACATTATTATCATGTGACTACTTGTTTAGTGGCAATATTTGGGTATGCCGATGCAAATATGACAAAAGTTGCAGACTTTATTTATACCACAGTCTAAGAATGCTCCCACCACCCATTAATTAGTTTTACTTCGCACGCAAAATACTCATTGCCTACTAAAAGAAATAATGGAGATATCCTAAATATTTTTCACAACATAAGGAATGTTCATTATGCTATAGAAATACGTGTTTTAAATTAATTACTTCTTACCTTCTACCTTCTATTAAATATAAGTATAAGATAGTAAGATGGAAAAATGTAGCAATGTCATTAAATATTCGTTTATATATATATGCGTTTATATTACATCAATAGTCGTATATATCTATAGGTATACGGGACAGACACGCAGGGAGATCTAAAATAAAAATTTCCAAAAAATATTTAATGAATAGATTCCGTGCCGCTAGAGTTTTATTATTAGTAGTATAGATGTGTGTAAAATTCAAACCAGAGTATTTTAACCGTTTTAAACCATTAAAATATCACAGTTTACAAACACATATCGGCATATTACACCCATCAGTATAATCTCCATGAGCGTTTGTATGAATACGTGATCATGGGCTCCGTAATCCTTTTAGAGCCCGGCTTATTTTGGAAGCTAAAAGTCATAATGTATGCAAGCATGATTATAACGAAGAGCTTCGAATGTATCCTATAATTGTTTACTACGGTCTGTCTCACGTTTTACAGCTTTGCATGAAAAAACTCTTTGTTTATGTACTTACAAAATGTAACGGAACATAGTAATTTCACATTCTGCCAGTCGTGCAATTCATGTAACATTTTTACATACCAATTTTTTATCGAGATCAGATTTGGCCGAGATCGAACCCATGGCTTTAGCTAGGCAAGAAGACCGACTAAAACGTATTCTAAACATATTTACCGTAACTAAAAGTTCTAGTGAATTATTTGCCAGTTATTCAATGACTTTGGGAACTTTGAAGTTGAAAGTACGTCACAGGCATTTTCGCGTTCATATGTAAGAGTGTTAACTGTTTTATTTGTATACCAACCTGGTTTAACTTTACTAGTCATCGTTTCAGCGATAAATCAATGTCAAACGTTTTTTTATAAAACGCAAGAAATATGTGACGAGCCTCCACAATGCTGTGCTTTTACTACTTATTTACACATACATTACAAGGTCTGTAATATTTATTATCAAATTAAAATTTCATGTGGTAATGTACATATTATACTGGTACTCGTATCTTATGTGCTTAGGTAGTTATTTAAAACACTTTGATGCACTTAATTTAAGAATAAGTAGTTTAAAAAATGAAATAGGCGCATTATAACGTTATCCGTCATTCGAAATACATTACAATACCGAATGTATTGTATCTTATACATTAAAAATTCAGTGCGTTCCGTACGTTAAAACAAATACAAATTGATTTATACGTGTAAAAATCATAAAAAACAACTATAATGATTAGTCTGAGTTCTTAGTAGTGTTAGTAAAATAGAGATGACTTTGTATTTTTATTTTTTCTAAATCCTAGAACTTTTTGCCTGAGAAGACTATTAACGCCTAACGGAATCAGTAATCAAGATAATGTTATTTGTGCTGTTCGTCGCCAATAATTAGTTTACTCGTGCTGCTATACACCCGGGTGATATGAATCTCCATTACAGTGGTGATGAATCCAGTTTAAAAAACAATAATATCAAAGAGTAAACGGAATGTGTATCCAATGCAGAACAAGATCATTAAGGAATTATAAATAAGAATTTAAGCGACAAAAATGATAGATCGTTTTAAGTGCAAGATTTATGATCTATTCCTAAAAGGATAGAAGATGATGATTATAGTAACTGATACAGATGGCCCATTTGATAGTCCGCGGCCCATGCACGTAAACAATAACAAAAGTATCATCAACGCGTTGCCGCCCAAGTTGTAATGCACAAAGAAATGTTCAGAGAGACAAATAAAATTTGCAATAAAATATATGAATTTTTTGTTGTATCGATAACAAAACCTACCTACATATGTTAAATTTTTTAAGTAATCTATTTTACCGATTCGGTCCCCTTATATTGTTATTGGTAGGTGTAGAATATAAATTATGTTTTCTTAGATTTATACATCAATAAAATTATTGAAAAGGATAAAACAGATTAGTTAATTCAATTGAACGTTTTTTGACGTAGTAATATAAATCAATGAACGCCGGCTGCACATTACTTGTAATTAATCTGTACATTTTAAGTAAAAAAATATCTGAATTAACGAGGGCAAATAAATGTTAAATTATCGAAAAATTGTAATTTTCAATTAACTCCTTCTTTGTATTATACAAAATAATGATAATTCAGAGATAATAATTCAATTCAATTCATAAAAATATGCAATTTTTCATCAATGTTTTCTTATGACATTATCACGTAAAATTATCGTCCGTAAACTGACTTTACAGACAAACAATTTTTTTTTTATCTAATAATTGTAACGTATTATCTGTTGTAATAAGATCTTAGTTTTTTATTCAATTTGCCAAATCAATCTGATATTACATGTTCATTTATTCTTTGTTCATACAATAGAGGTAATAAATACAGTCATAAGGGTACTTGCTACCCGTAGTTTGTTCGTCATGCAGTCTATAAATGTTGTGACACCTCACAGGGTAGACGGTTTAGTGGAGGGGTCGCATTATAGATAGGATTACTACCACTGATATATATACAGTTGATATAACACGTAAGATTTTTTTGCCTTTGTACAAAATACCTTTTCGAGCACCCTTAAACATAATAAAGCAGTTCGCGTTGCTGGTAAATCGTGTCCTCGATATAAAAGTTGGCCGACAAATGTACGGAGTGCGTTAAAAGGCCTAAAGGAGTTTTGAAATAACGTAGCTGATACGTCAAAAAATATTTTATTTGTTTCTGTTTCCAACGCGGAATATGAAAAAGTCATACTAATTTTTAAGTAATAATTTTTTTTTACTAAACTTCACATTTGACTAGAGAAGATTGCTTTTAATAAAACGTGTTTTTTATAATTGTATACCAGTAAACAAATAGGGAATTCTCAATTATTGGATTTCCCACGTAACATCTCAGGGAACATGGAGTGACTGAAAAACAGCGCTGCACAGTATCAAGGTCCCTTAGGTTGATTTAATCCCTATTGCTCTTCTAATCGTATTCATTTACTAACGTATACATAGACCTATATATTCCATATATTCTAAAGGCCCATACCTACGTAATAGGTAATAGAAAAAGGTTTTTATTACATAATGAAAAGACAAAAGCCCTATTAAATAAATTCACCAGGATTTCTTCCTCAAGTTCGAAGCAATGTCATTGAACTTACAGTCCACACGGCATGGCAAAAAAATCTTGTCATAATGGTTATCGGGAATGTTAAATACTAACTTGATAAACTTGATAGACTTTATAGGTTGAGATATGTTAACGAGTTAATTTATTTATTATTTTATTTTAGTTCATAAACTCTTAAAGCCATGTAAAACTTTTGTTGTTGTGTGAATCGTGTTTATTTTTTTATTATGGAAATATTTTTAAATTTAATCGATAATAGCATTTTAAAATGCAGTAAACTAGATGGCTATTAATTTTTGTTGCAACTGCTACCCATAATTTTTTTTATTCAATGGCTTTTACTCGTTTTCCTGTAAAAGTAACTTTACCGATTTGTCCAATCGATCAGTCAGTGTCAGTAATCGATGTATTACCCATTTGTCCAAAAGAGGTCTCAGTAATCGATGTAGTTGAGCTGTATGTACATAATACAACTACATACATAATTATTCATGACATAAACCTGGAAATTTTTAATTATTTTCTAAAAACCATAACTGTTACAATTCTGCGTATAGTGACATGAAAAGTGGCCTAGTCATAGAATATTTCCCTACAAGTCTAGTGTTCGTAATCTAAATTGAGTTTAGTGTGTCTAAGAAAAGCTGAAAGTACAACAAAACCATTACCTTAGTCAAACACGCCAACCAATCGTCAATCAAGAGAAAGTCAATATTAGGTAAGTTTAACAATGTTTTTCGTCAACCAAATGTTTCTGGGAACGAGCACTGCGATTACCATAAAATATTAAGGGTGCTTGTCCGTTGAAGCGTTGTGGACCAGAGTGTGGAACTCTCATTTATGATTGCACAATTACATGAAGTTTTACAACGTTTAGGTTGCCACTCCACTGGTAGCTGTCGAGCGAATACTGCAATTCCAGCGTCAAAAAAACTTGACTCAAAATCATTAAGTTTGAAATGAATCGAAAAGATTCTACGCGTAAGTACTATCACCCAGAATTTAATTCAGTTGTCGAGTTGATTTTATATTTTGGTTTGAAACGGTACAGATTACTAGTGCTGAGGTAAGGTTAATATTATTAATAATAAAGCTGTAATTATGCTGAATTTGTACAGTAAATATTTTTTATAACGTACTCGTATAAGCAGGGCGGCTCGCTGGTAGGAAATAAAAGTTAGTATTGAAGATTTATTAACAGGACGATAAATGTAATTTTCTATGTAAATATATAAAAATGAATTATCAGTTATTGTATATTATGTACGTACTTCGAAAACGACTTCACATAAAACAATAAAATGAAGCAAACGAATAAAACATTGAAAAATATTATGAAAATTAAGGACATGTGTAAAAAGCTTTGTTTTTTCCGCTTAAATTTTTCACTCCACCCTAAGTATTATGCAGGATTTTAATATTTAAAAATATACAATTATTACATAATCTACCGTTACTATACAGTTCAACTGACAAAAAAAATGTAAATTTTAAGAACGCGTACGATAAATTGGTCTATTTTGTTCTAGCTCGAAGATATTAAATGCCTGGCAAATGTGAGAATTCCATATACATAATATTTAATTACGTTTTGATGCAAGTAAACTTCGGCTTCATAAAATAGATAAAGCTCGCAACTAGTCGCCCTTATGTTGTAAACGGCCTGTCCACAGTGTCATAACGGCCACTTCAGAAGTGTAATCTTAATTGCGCTGTTTAAGATAATTTTACTTCGTATAATGAGCAATAGAATCATTCAATCTTCCTCCTTTGAAATACCGAGGATTTAAAGTTCAATAATACGGAGTTAAGTAGCAGAAATGCCTCTTGACATTTTTATTTCTGAGCACGTTTGATTTTTAATGGTGTTAGAATTTTAATAGATACGTTACATTGAACCGATGAGATATAAAAATATAAACCTATTACATTCGTTGGAATCATGCAAAAAAGAACAGAAACGTAAAAAATATCTACTTGATTTGCTTAGTGTTAGATGTATCTTTTACTCGATGTGTCGAATAAATATAAGTTAAACTAGATTTGGAAGTTCTTAATCAGTGTCGATAAAAGTGTTTTTTTTATGTATTTCGGTATATATATTATCGGTAGCTGAATGAGGCAATGAGTCACACTGTCGTAACAAGTAAACGCCGTAATGTCTGTAAAACCAAGGATACGAAAACAGGATGCTGACCGAAAAGGAAGCCGACAGCACGCTTTTTAACAGGCTCATTGCAATCGAAAATCTTTAAAACTTTACAGGGTTGGTGCTAGACAGAGGTTAATAACTCTGCAAGCAGGTAGTGAATTTTATCACTGTACATTTTAAAAGCGACAAAAATATGTGAGAGTGTGTTTTGCATAAATGAATAAATTAATTCCTATCAAAGTAAAAATTTGACTGTGGTGGACCTATCGTAGAATTGAATTATATTATGAAATGTCGAACATTTCATGAAGTGCTCCGCTTCATAAATCGGTGATCCGCATAATTATCACTTTTTCTACTGGGAGTTGAATTATCTACCAAATTAAATTTAAGTAGGTCGGTATAGTCAACTTAACCCTTCTCATGATCCGAGACCAAATGATAGATCGTAAACTAGCATGAAGTTAAAGGGTTAACGAAGATCACTATTTGGTATCCTTCAGTCACTTATTCATCTTGAAACTTAAATTTTAAAATTATCAGTAGCCATAAGAATTAAACGTCAAGCTAATTTGAAATAAGTGACGGAACCATTGAAATGAGGTTTCGTTAATGATGAATAAAAAGCAAGGCAAAAAGTTGAAAACACTTTTAATTTAAAACGTCCATGCGACACCTGCCCACGGTCGAGAAATTAAAGTGTACCTACTCGTAAGTACAGATACAAGCCACTATAAACGTTCATATAAATAGACACTTCACATGAAATTAATTTTACTTACTCTTCAAAATTAATATAAATAAAGATATTATCGAAAATGATTTTATCAGTTTTTTTATAGCCGTCATGTAAGCATTCGTGTCACTTGACGGTAGTTTTTGGTATCTATGGATGAGTTTAACATCAACAGTGCGTAAAGCTATATATTCGTGGCCACACAGATTAAAAATCTAATCCAGCCTATTTCGAATATAATGTTTTATTTTATTTTTTTATGAGATTTAATTACTTTGAGACTTTTGCACCTACTTATAAGTTTTGTTAAGATGGCTTTACTCCATAAGAAATAAACGTATTATTCATCAAACCTTATGACCAGACAAGGTATTTATTAACTGCCTCTCTGACAGTTTTTCGAAAACCACTTCATTGTAAACTATACTTTGCAAGTTGCCGTTACCTTTTTTATATTATAATCCTCATACACATTACTCGTATTCGTCAAACCTTCGATCTCGTATGACACTCTTAAGCTCTTGCGTCTTATTGATTTTTCTGTCTGATTTATACAGAGCAATGCAAAGCTGCAAAGCCTGGTTTGCGGACTGTGTACATACATAAATTATGTTGCTTTGTTTGAACACTCGTTACATCTCTTAATAGCATCTTGTTTTAACGGTTTTCACCGCGGCGTTAATGTTTACGTTGTATTTGAGTTTGTCTATTTAAGAAATGTTAATAAGATTAAGTTTATGTATGACAAAAACAGTGTATTTAGTTTTTTAATTAATAGTTTAATTTGAATTTAATGCAACCTTCAGGGTTACTACCCTTCAATATATAAGGAGACAAAATGAAAGGGGCTTCAGAATTTCCGAGAGCCAGTAACAAAAATGGATTTCCTTATCCTTTCAAGGTTGGCAGCAAGGCATATTTGTTGTTACAGATATCCATGGGCGGTGGTGACTAATTAGTCTCTTATAAGTACTATTTACTATCAGTTGCCTTGTCTTTTCGTTTTTCGGCAATTTTTGGCCAATTTAAAAATTCTTGCCATGATATAAAAGTATCATCAGCATAATACTGGGTGGTGCGAAGTATATGGATTAACAATAGAAGAGTTCATTACGCTGTTTTGGTTGGAATTAGTAGAAGGCTTAGGTTCAATCTAAGTATTGGAAGGTCTTATTGACCGAGACACCTTCAATATGGCTTCACGATTGCCATCTCTGAGACCCACAGCTTAATGTACACTCAAGAACCGCACTCCAATAAATTTGGCACTAGCGGTCACCCATACAAATACCGACCGCGTCAGCAGTATATATTCACTTCATCTTTTACTTAGAATCAACTCAAGCTGTTTGGCTATAACCGTTTCTATTATATACATAATTTTTATGCTACAAATCTGAAATACTAATACATTTTAAATTGAAATTAATGGATAATAATCTATTATTAAACAAATTACATCAGTTCGAGCAGAAATATAAATTTCCTTTGACGGTATAATAACAGCTGTAAATTCTAAACTAGGTGATAATGTAGATAATGGGAACCGTTGCCCGCTATCACACTCCGTAGTAAAAGCAATGAAGTGTTGTTTTAGGACTATCCCAACTGGAACATTAAACAGGTATAACGTATTCATTGCAAATGACCCTACTCTTATCATGATTAAGCTTCTATTTAATCATGTACTCGTAGCTATGACTATCAACCTATGTTTACAATCATTATTGGTAGGAAAATGAAATGGTTTATCTTTGAATGTATGTATTCATCACATATGTAGGTCACGCTAAAAGTTATTTCTACATTTAAAAATAGAATTCCTTGGCCGTAGAATACAAGTTGTTTCATCAGATTGTCAATTATTTTCACCGTGTGCCATCATTTTAAAAATTGCATGATTACAATAAAATGGATTTAACTCGGAAAAATTTTCGTTGCATGATTTTTGACTTTTTAAAACGTAATTTGACAGCTCAGCAGAGCCTCGTTCCGCTTCAGTCTGCTTTTGGCGAAGAAGTACCATGCAAGACAACTATTTATAACTGGTTTGCAGAATTCACACGTGGTCGTGTCAATTTCCGTGATGAAATTCTTGAAGGTCGCCCGTGCACCGCTGTGAACCACAAAAACATTGATGCTGTGCGCCGTATCATCGAAACAGATAGGCATGTGACCTACCATGAGCTCCGGTGATCTTTGGATGTGGGAGTGAGTTAAATACAATCAATCCTATACAAACATTTGGGTGTGAGAAAGCTGTGTTTTCGATGTATTCCACACAATTTAACTGATGCTCAAAAAACGGACCGCATCACTTGGTGCCATGCTATGCTTGCTAGATACAATGAAGGGGCTTCAAATTTGGTGTGGGACGTAATAACAGGTGACGAAACATAGATTTATAGCTACGATCCCAAAAAAAGCAGCAATCGAGAGTATGGGTCTTTCGAGATGAGCCGAAACCAATCAAAGTGGCGCGCGTGAGAAGTGCCTTGAAGCGGATGATTGCTTCTTTTTTTAATAAAACTGGTCAAGTGGCGATTGTTGCTTTAGAAAATCGTCGTACCGTGAATAGCGGCTGGTACACGACCATTTGTTTACCGGAAATGATTGGCAAACTCCGTGAAAATAACGGTAAGCGCCGTATCATCTTGCACCACGAAAAGACAGACACACACCCAGACGGACAAATGAGTTTTTGAAGGCGAAAAATGTGTAACTTAGAGTCATCCACCATACAGTGTGACTTTTTCTGTTCCCAAAAATCAAGAACCAATTACGCGATCAACGGTTTTCATGACCAGAAGAGGCTGTCGAAGAGTATGAAAAACATGTATCTGACGTCACCACGGAGGAGTGGCACAAATATTTTCAAAATTGGTTCAATCGTATGAAAAAGTGCATTGACGCAAAGGGAGAATATTTTGTGAAACAATAAATTCATTTTTGACCATTAATAGTATTTTTTTATTAGTGATTCCGGAAACTTTTAGTGCGCCCCAAGTGGGCGCATTAAGTAATCATTAATAAGGTAAATTTACATAAGGTTGCAACCCTTGAAAATGTGTTTATTCGTAAAATGTAATTTTATTTAAATACAACAATTGCGTTCTCAATTGAGTGCAGATATATCATTTGTTATCACGGTACACTATTGATGTATAGTTTATTTAATATTTTTTGAAATATTTTTTTTGCTGTTGATAAAATTACGTTAAGCTATGGGTTAACCAGACTAGATATATTTCATTATCAATTTAAACATTATCCATTTCAGACGTATTCACATTACAATAATGAGAAAGTATTATTGTTAATATTTACCTTATTATTATGTAATCTTTAAAAAAAGTATATGGCGTCCACGATGTATGCCGTGGTAATTAAGACAACATTAAGTTAATACACATTATTATTGTATTTGTATAACCCCATAGCTCAGTTGGTAGTGACCCTGCCTGCCGAGTGAGGGGTCCTGGGTTCGTTCCCGGCCGGGGCAGACATTTATGTGACAGATAAATGTTTGTTCTGTCATATATGTGTATGTCCATGCCACCCGCAACACAGGGAATCCTAGTGCGGGGGTGTGAGTGTGTGAACGTTTATTTATTTATTATCTTTGTAATGTTTTGTTTGTTATCGTTACTAAAAAAATAATTTAAATAAAAGAAGGTAGGTTTCTAGTTTGGAGTGGTCATTGGTGTTGCGAAAATATTTTAAAAAATTGTAAAATTTAATATAATAATCATATCTAATAAATCTAAAATTAGTAGTTAGTAATATAACATTTCACAAAGTTTGTTTTTACTTATTATATAAGTCAGTGCTTGACTGGACTAAGTATAACCAAATATTTTCAATTTTAATCTAATTTATATGTTACTTTAAAAACATAAAAGCAAAGTGTTAAATGTTTAATGTTGAATTAATTTTGGTCCCAAGTCAAATGTATTAAAGTGTAACAGAGTGTTAGATAGCACCTGCATTGAATTATTACACTTAACTCATAGTAGCTATCCTAATAACAGCGGTTCGGCAAAGTACACAAGTCTCTCAGCTACCGTAAACACGTTTGGCAAACTTGGTATCGACTACTCGGATCGACCTACGACTTGACGATCACGCCATAAACGTCGTCTGTTTTATTATCTACACCAAGTTTAACAATGCTTTTCGGTACCGAGATTTGCATTCTGTAACTAATTCAAATTATTATTAAATCAAATAATCTTAGAATTGAATACGTTATACATACATATGTATGAATTATTGGTAGTTGAGGAAACATTTATGTGTTCGTCTGCGACACAATTAGGATTACATAATTTGTTGTGTGAGGTTAAATGCATACTCATTGGTGGAAACCAGAGAGTTGTGGTCTTTTAAGGCTCATAAAAAGTAGACTTAATACACTCAGATGACTTGCTCGGGTGAATAAGCCATTGTCGTGAGGCAAGTTGCTTCATGCTACCTGATTTGTGATGGACTCTAAACGGAATACAGTAGTAAATAAACTTCAGTTACTTCTGTTTGAATAAATAATATGTAAATGTTAATTATTCAATGAAGCATCGATACCAAATAAATACTATTTCACAATTATTATCGATTAACCTGCATTATGAAAATATGGCATAACGGAAAGAATCACGATTGATGCTCTTAGATAAGTTGAGAGCAGAATTATGAAATATACACCGAACACACCGCTGTAGTATAAAGAACATGACAATATATGAACAGTGTTTTATCATTTTTTACGTATTTGACCGGGCTCTGTCAGTCGATGGTTTTAATTGAATTGCGCCCGAGCTTCGTGATAAACGAGGATAGTCATGGCGAGTCGACCCGGACCTAACGATTAATCCCATATAAACATTTCTGGAACACCGATTTATATTCGATTAATTCACTGAATCGAACTCTCGATTCGTCTCTGCTGTATGCCGATTTAAATTGTAGACAACTTAATTAATGCGTATCCAAATGATATTTAATTTCAATGGTCCTCCATCGATTGATTCGTTTCAATGAAAACCGGTTTAATCTTATTGCAAAACTTTCTGCGTTCTAAAAACGTCCTGTGCTGTACTTGCGACATGAATTTGAGAGCTTAGCTGGTGTTGTTTTCCCAAAGGGTCTAAAGTTGCACAATGCAGGCTCTACGAAACTCGATCAAACACTTTAACGACCTACAAAGTTTAGAAATTTACTCAGCTTTCAACTTTAACAAATGTTTTGAATATTTAGTTAGCTTCTTAAAACAGCCTTCGTTATTCGTAATTCAAATTTTTACAGTAATTTCCAAAGCGTGTATCGAAAACCGATGGTAAAACAGATTCGAGGGATTTGTTTAAAACACGTAGGATATATGTATGTACGTTCTCGCTCGTAAATAGCACAGATAATTAAAGGAACTAGAGCGCAACGTTTACGCGCAACATTACCCACCCCAATCGCTCCCACATTCCAACCTTTTCAATCTGTAATATTTTACATACAACTGAAGCTAAATTTAACAATCAACATGCATGTAGAAAATGTGATTCGCTTGAAAGATTTGTATAACATATTTCTTATTATAAAACGGATATGGCGTCAGAAATGGAGTCTTTAAATTCAAAACAGAACTTGTTTACTAGTAAATAATCTTTTTTTTCTTCATTAAAGAACCCATATTATCATATAAATCACGCTATAACAGCCATTATTACAAAAAAATACGAGTGTTAGAGCTATCAATAAGAGATATTATTGAATACTAGAGATATTAATAGATTTTAAACTTATGTAATTGCGGACATTATAAACCGATATTAATTGCTTTACACCGTTGAGATTATAAACAATGTCAGATTCGTTGTCTCAAAACATAAAACGAACTAGATGTAAAATTGACAGTCTCATCGGTCATAAGTGTTTTTTGAGTGTCAGCTCCCAAGGGTTGCCGTCGCGCCGTGCGCGACCATGATCCATATGTGATAATTGGGTGGAAATGTCAGTAGAAAACATTAAAATCACGAGTAAATGTTACAGTTACAGCATATGATTAGACATGGAATTAATCACGTATATTATATATATATTATAATGTCACGTACGTACTGTCACAACAAAATAATATTGTAACTTATCATGGTCAGGAAAGAGACGATGCTATATCAACGTGTAATTAATTATATTTAATTTATAAAAAAGAACTTGACCTGTTTTCACTACGATTCGTAACATAATCGATACGGTATATCGGTATATCGATATGAAATATCATTTAGGTAGTCATATTGCATTAGAATCAAATTGTCATTTTCAATACCAATTCAATGTCATTCTTTTAGGTGGGATGTGTTCTGAATCAGTCATAAATAATTTTACACTCACACTATTCATTCTCAAGCGTTTTATAAATTTTGTTTATCCAACATAATCCTGATACAATGATTTGAAAAAAATCTTGTAATGCATTTATAGTCAAAAAGAATGATTAAAATCAAAAATTAGCATTTACTGATATTAATGAATCCAACCAGGAATTATCTCATAGTACGTACGGAGGAACCTTTCACATTGCGAGTGGGACGCTATGGGTTGTAATGATGATGCCGATGCAGGAACAATTCGGTTTGAAGGCATTCATTACAACCCTTAATTCTCACACTGCGAAGGATTAAGAACATAGTCCGTCACCTTGGTCAAGTGTTGAATGGCAAATTTCACACACCTTTATGCATTATGAAAAATATAATGTTTATTTCCATTACTATTCAATAAAAAACTTAAGAGGCTAGGTCCTTTATATAACTTCATAAGTTATATATCGTGCTAGGACGACTTCAATCTGCCGAGTTTTCCCGAAGTTGCACGTTCGTTAACATCTATTTACAAGCAATAGTCATAACGGAAAATCTTCAACACCGCCCGCTCACTGTATTGGATCTAAATAAAATTAGTGACAACGATGAGCAATCCATCTCATTGATTCCTTTGCATGCGTCTCAGTGAAAGCGCTGAGTCGAGGATTTACCGACATGGAATAAGAATATCTAATGAAGTGGCAAAACATACATTAAGGGTTTTACACGATAAGTTTATATTTTTTGTATCCTGCAGCTAATGAGGTTAAATAAAGTACACAATACGAAATTACCGTGGTGTGCGATAGTTTAATTATAGTGTTATTATATGCAAAGTGTAACATTAAATTACTTACTACACGATCTTAGTAGTTCTAATTGAATATGGTAAGAGCGCATAGTGTAATGTCGTAAAGTAAATGAAGTTTCCATGTAAAGACTAGTACCTACTGCTGTTTAGCTAAATCGCTATTAAAAGAGCATCAAGAAAGCCGGGATGGCGGTAAGGCCTTCACTATACAAACACCCTGAGTAAAGTTAATTAACAATACGATGAAGCCTACGACTAGGGTAGCGTTGAGATTGTGGGTACGCGGATTGTCCTAGAATTAATATTGTGAGAACTTATATGTCTTTGAAGTTAAGTAGTAATAATGGCTATATGTGCATTGAATTATATGGGTTTATTTAAAGTTAAAACTTGTATGTAATGTAAAAAAACTGCTTACCATATAATATGTTTTTTTACAATAATCGATCATGGAATTTGTGAAGCATTCGACTGATTGAGATTGATAATTTTTTTTGTGTCCATACCGTGGTTACTGTCAAATTTTCCTTATATTCTTAAATATATACGAGTACGTTTAGTAATGAGGCGTAAATGAAAAAATTACTAATTACTAAAACGAATTTTGAAGTTAGAACATTCTGACATGGGCCAAAATTTAATTTTCATTAAAATTTCCGTTTGAATGTTTATAATTTAGGGTCTAATTCGTGTCTCTTATAATTGGTAACACTAGTAATAATAAGTAAAGCTTTTTACGTTGCCTCCATGGCTGCTAAAATTGAGACGTTCTTGTCTATATTATATTGCAATAATAGTTATGTTCGAAGTATAATTATTTTCACATTTTCATTCCATTACATGCATTGAAAGAGCTCATAATTCGCATAAAGTACATCTAGGAAACATGTACGGTACATGTATGGCCGGGTTCGGTATCGTAATTTTGCAAATTACAATATTTATCTAAATTTAATATAATTCAAATGTCAATTTCTTGAGTTTTTCCACTACTTGATATGTTTTTTATAAAATAAAAATGAGTGCTTTTACGATACAAAAAAATAAGAATTTAAATTTATATTGTTAGTTTTTGTTATATATTTATCGAAGTTCAAAAATAAATCGTTTTTTGTTAAATAAATCGAGAACTTTATTGTCCATACAAAGGCAAAATAAGGTCGACGTTTCTAAATAATTCTATCCAAGTTAAGCTGTTGTAGAGGCTTTGCATTTTTGCATGGTTCCCTGGCTACCGAGTCGCTATAAAGTTGAGTTTTTCAATGGCTCGGTGTGTCCACATCATGAATAAGCTATGGTGAGTGTCGAGACTCGACACGCGTCGCCGCCAACACATGCAGTTGAACTCGCTCTTGTCAATTAACATAATTGTTTACTATTCGTTCCTCATACACTTATATGTGTGTGTAAATATACATAAATAATATAATATGTAATGGGTTCAAAACATTTCATTATTATTAACATTAAGTTCACCAGCTATAAGTACTACTTCTAAGATTAATTACTGCATGAGTGTGCGTGTGATAATATTGTAAGTTATTGTATGTATGATCATAAAAATAGCCAGTTTTCATTTCAAAAAAACATAATTGATGTCGAAGAAATGCAACTTTTACCGTTGTAAGCAGTTAAAAATGTTTTTTTAAGAAGTTTTGTTTGTACCTCCCGTTCTGGTCCATTCATCTTTATTTTTCTTCATTTATAATTTACTCGTTGGAAAGCAGGAGCATCGTATCTTTACACTTTATTTCATTCACTCGAGTGCAGAGCAACCCATTTCTTTTCTGAAAACTTACTATGTTATTCCTGGTTTGTTTTACAATATTTTTTCATGGCGTTTTTTCTCTGCGATCTTATTTAATACGGGCGACGCTGACTTCCTATTTAACTGAAATTAAAATTGTCCATTTATTATGAGTATTAATAATAAGAAGCGCAAGAGAATAATGCAACTTTTCGAAAGGTAGAATAAATAAATAACAAAAAAATGTATTTAAGAAAATTGAAACGGTTAAATCAAATTAAAAAGTGGGTTGAATAGTTCTATTTATTATTTAAAAAAAATACAAAATTTTCACGTTAATGACAAAACCTATTACTAGCCTCAATGGCAAGCCTTATTTAGTATTGGTCAGAGTCCATCTATACCTGCTCAGATTAGCCGATAGATAGTCGATATCTGCTCGGAATGCAATTGCCGTGGGCGCCAATAGTTACGAAGAGCGGCATATCAGTAATCAGCGCATTTCCAACACGTTCCAGCACGCACGCTGTTATTGTTAATTATTTTTATACTACGTAACATAGTAAGCGTCTTTATATCATGCTGTACTGAGGTGGAAGAATTCAGAATTAGTAATTCTTACTCAAATACTAATAATTTATATGACAGATGGGAAAGCAGATAAAGATATTAAATTTGGTCGCTTTATAAATAAGATTATTCATCTAATATAAAATAATTTACAATTTTGTAGAACTTTGCTTATCTAGGAAACCCTATTTTTATATATGCATTTTTAGGTTTTAAAACTATTTAAATAAAATAAATGAGTACTTTCTCCAGGTAGATTTCATGTCAATCGCATTAATAGTTCTTTTCACTTTCGGAGAGTGTTCATCCATTAACGTTTCTTTTAATTGATAAGCTACGCTGATTAAACTTGGCGTAGTATTGCAATTTAGGTAGTCGTAATTAAATTTTTCTATGAAATCAGATTGTTGATTAAGACAAAAAATACAAATAAACATAATATAATCACAAAAATAAGACATGGACATAAATAAAATATTAAAAACATGGCTGGTTGATCGTCCGATCTGAGACCCGGGAAGACATATTACATCACAATTTCGTTCAGCAATTATTTGTCTAACTTTAATTTCAAACAATATTCTCGAATGGTGTAAGTTTTTATTTTAAGTGTATGTTATTCATCTCGTCAAACTACTACGTTATTTGAACAGCTACAAGGTAATTTGGAAATGTAAGAGGCACAAAATATTTTTGGTATTTAGTTTATCAATAAATCAACCGTCAGATATACATATTACGATCGCGCCGCGCTTACCACATTACACTTGAGTATCTTAGACGCATTGCGACAAAGTGACGAGTAAAGAGTTGATGCGGTGCGGAGGAAAAAGGTACAGAAAAAGTCGAGCGTTCTTCGCCTTTTAATAATGTGTTTAAATACTGTATTTGTATGATTAAATCATTACGGGGCGAAAAGGCCTCCATCCATCCTTTTGTCAACTCAATTTCCCTTATGGTGCACCTTGCTGAACAGAAGGCGAAGTTAACGGTTCCTCCTGTTAAAGGTAGCTCGGCTCTGTATCACCCAGTTTAATCTCAACGGTACTTCCATGGTGGTAAGGTATTTGGACGACTGTCTACCACCCTTCTTGTTTAACTGATCGTTAAATGTTTTATACGTGTTCATAATTGAGTCTTAAATTTCTAGCTAACCCGCTCTCGTTTAGCTTCGGAAAGCATAATTTATAAATATTATGTGCATCCGAAACAATTGTAAATTTTATTAGGCGTACTTTATATTAGGTCTACCGGAAAGTTCTGTCCGCTCCGGTTACAATCAATTTCAACAAGTATGCGCATATTCCTGTGACACATATTTGGCTCTCTCTTTTGATCGCTAACAATGTATACACATTTTTGTCGCAGATGAACTAAAACGAAGTTCATTCTTGTTCTTATTAAGTGAGACGCGATCGTGTACCCATGGCTACCGACAACGTTAATTTACGCTACTGTATTTTGTACGAATTCCAACAAGGAAGAAATGCTACAGAAGGGTATAGAAATTTATTGAAAGTGTTTGGTGAAGGTACAGTTTCTGATAGAACATGCAGAAGATGGTTCAAAAAATTTCATGTAGGTGATTTCGACCTTTCTGATAAGCCACGCTCTGGGCGACCATCTTTGATCGACGACGATACTGTCAAGATCATGTTAGAGCAAGATCCTTTTTGACAACATCGGAGATTGCAGAAAGGCTTGATTCAGCTTAACAAACCATTTCCGACCATATTCGGAAACTGGGGTTTGTGTGGAAGTATTCGAGATGGGTGCCACACAAGTTAAGTGAGACGAATTTGAATGATCGAATCATCATATGCACATCTCTGCTTGCACGCAACAAAATCGAACCCTTCTTGGACCGGATCATAACTGGGGATGAAAAGTGGATTACCTATGAAAACATCATAAGAAAAAGGGCATATTGTGAACCCGGAAAACTTACCCCCTCTACCTTTAAACCGAAGTTGAGCCTGAACAAGAGAATGTTCTAGAATGTTGTGTATATGGTGGGACATTCGAGGACCAATACATTTTGAGCTGTTGAAACCAAACGAAAGGCTAAATTCGGAGAGGTACTGTCAGCAACTGATTAATTAAAAACAGCACTCCAAGAAAAGAGGCCGGCGATGTTCAATAGGAAGGACATCATACTGCTTCATGACAATTCCAGGCCACATGCTGCTTTAGGGACTCGTCAGAAAGTCGCAGAGCTAGGCTGGGAAATTCTGTTGCATCCACCTTACTCCCCGGACCTAGCACCATCTGATTATCCCTTGTTTCTGTCCTTACGAAATTTCTTGCAGGGCAAAAAATTCAAGAACGAAGAAGATATCAGACAAGCACTGGTTCAATTTTTGGCCTCTAGAGATAAGACATTTTTTAAAAATGGGATTTACAAATTGCCATCATGCTGGCAAGAAGTCATAAATAATGATGGCAATTATATTATTCAATAAAGTTTATCCAAAGTATGAAAAAATGTATTCCTTTGTTTCATTCTAAAACGGACAGAACTTTCCGGTAGACTAATATTTAGTCAATAAGTCGGTTTTCCTAGTTCTTTGAATTATAACCGAAATAGATTCGAGTTAAGATATACACAGATAGAGAACATAATAAAGCCTATCTAGTAACCGTGCTCGTAGATAAAGATAACGCAAAACAATTGATATGCGATTTAGAAATACATCTTATCTCCGTAAACGCTTTTTTGCAATTTTTCGTTATTCGTCCCTTTATCTGTAATTCCTTCGAAAGCCTTCAAATCTATCAACAAATCAATTTGAAATCTTCCATAATGTTCCATCATAATCGGTTGTATAGGATAAGATTTATAGCTTCATCGTTGTATCGCGATATCGTAATGTCACGAAATAATATTAATCTGGAATATTACAAAATTGTGGCAGATGAATTCGGTGGTACAATTTAGTGTCCAGTAATTTTATTATATTTTCTTCTCGTCGTCCATGTGCACCATAAATTCGTTTGTCTTAATTTTAAGCACGACGACGTATTGAATATTTCTGAGTTTGTTTAATTTTCCTATGGGAAACCTGACAAACCTGCCACTATTTGGGATATTGAAGTGTATGTAATTATAACATATTTTTTAAGTATTCAATCTCGATGCCCCATGTGCTGTTGAATACATTTCACTTATGCAGAATATTAACACTCCTACTTCTTCCTAGAAATGTCGCGAAAATCGACAATTAGGAAACTCCAATAAATGAGCAGCAGCGTCATCCTGTGTAATATTAACGTCCATACGATCACCAACACGCATTAGTCAAGCGTCGTGACTAAATCGACTAAACCTCTACTTTTGATAGTCAAGACTAATCGCCGCCTCCTAGTCCCCAGCAGCCGCCCTATTTCTGGTCACGGTAGCCGCCATGCTAACAGCAGGAAAGGGGTGTTAAGAGGGGGCTACCAAAACCGGGAATTATACCTGGCAATACATAACACTAGCACACTGGGAAACAATAGTAAAAAAGTTGGAATAACAGATGGACAAGTTAAATTGGATGTTGTAAGATTACATAAATAAATAATAAATCACATAAATAAATAAATCACATTGCACGATTTACACTTAGTGAAATAAAGTGTAAAAGTAATTGAAATATCTCATGAAACACATGTGATTATACTCGTAGTTCTTCACAGACTAATTTATTTTTATAAAATCATAGATATTGTTGATAAAAGATAGCGCTAGTAGTATGAGTAGTAATTAAAGTGAATTGTTTTGATACTCACAAATACAGTCGCTTAAATAAGTAAGAACTTTAATGGTTGCTTGTTAATGTGTATTATTGTGTTATACAGTGAAATACCTTGAGTGTTAGATAATTAAGTTAATTGCACTTGATATGATTCACATTTTACTCCATTAATGACTTCAAAATGAAATGTAGAAACATTAAATAGTACGAGTACATACTCGTATTATGTGTTAAAAATAATCATTTCTAAAATGCTTAACCGTTTCCTTTAAACCGTTTTTACACATATAAAAATATTATATTTTTAACGTGTAATAAAAATAAGACTGTATATCTGTGCTATTTGAAATTGGTTGCAGATATGTATAGATTTCAGTAGCCATAAACACCAGGGAAATAACAAATAAATATTCAGTATTCAATTCGTGAAAAAACTGTAATATTCCAAAAGGTAACGCAGATTTTGTATTACGATATTGTATTTTGCGTGATAGGGTTGGTAATGGGCATAAATATTGATATCAGTAATCTATCGGCTGTGGGCGCTGGCTGAACACCTGCCGTAGCGTATCGCGTAATATCCGCGGCCAACCCGCATAAGTATCCGTGACGTTTCAATTTATATTCATGATATTAGTAAGTCAGATGGAATGCACCTTGATTTCCTTTGTTGTCAAAATGAATACAACATAACAAAATTTAATACTAAATTCGAGGGGTGAAAGGGGCTTCTTGCATGTTCGTGTCAAAGGCAATAATTTCTCTTTCTCTTGTTCATGTTTCTATAACGGACAAAACAGCTTTTGGAAGGCGCTGACCTTACCCCCCAGCTCAATCCTGAGAGTACTTCTGCGTGGAGGAGAATTTTTAATTACATACCTTTTTGAAAATGAAATCTAAAATGTTTTAGCGTGATAGCGTGATGATGTAATAATGCTAAAGTTAACAAGCAGAAATGTCGTTTCGTTGTTGACCTGCAACTTGTTGTGACGCCCCTAGTGTTACATGTGCAAAGTCAGCGGTTCACCATTACAACTAATCGTTTAGAATCACATAATCCATTTGCCTTTTTAGCTTTTACTGTAAAGAAGTACGGAAAATCCCAAATTGCCCTCCCAAACCCTCTCTTTTTACGGTATTTGTAGTTTTTCTATTCACGAATAAAAAGTAAATAAAAAACAGGAGGCACTTATTCGCTTTCCTTAACTCCCGTTTTATCTGCAAAACTATGAGTCTCCCACGCATTTAATAAAAGGTTTCTCTGACCCTGGAAAATATGATTTTCCAGTGTTTTGCTTAACAATAGCCCTATTCAAGCTCCGTATTGTAAACATTATGAGAAGGGAAGGTTTGTTCTTTATTAATAAACTGACAGGTTATAACTGGTAATAGACATGAATCTTGTAAAAAATTGTAATTACTTGTAAACAATGATCACAGTGTAGCTAAAATTCAGACACAGACCGGCACGAAGGATCTGGGTTTAAATTGTGCACGCATAATTAAGTTTTCGAAGGTATGTGGTTTTATGATTTCAACATTAATCACTTGCTTCTGTATACGAAATATTTGTTATGGAATTTACGCAGCTTTAGGAACTCAACCAATTCATACTTGCATGCTAGCATGATGGATTGCTGTTTTAATTTCTTTTATTTTTGACAGGAGACCTAACTCCAGCTGACTGCCTGTTAATTATTATTAATAACAATTCGAGATTGAAAGGTCCATGAACAATGCTCCGAATGCTCCCAGAGTAATTGTAAGTATTAAGTATTCTATAAAGAAACAATTTTCGTGGGATCGAATATTGCGATTTTGTATTTAAGTTAGTTGATTCAGTAATAGCAATCCATGGCATCACTTACTCCACACAACGTTCATAAAACTTAATGGTAATGTCGGCGACAGTGGACAGATAAATTGAATTATTGATGGGATATTCCCGTGACGCTCTGAACTTTTACAGCTCTCTCGTTTGCCATTGGTTTATAAATACATGGTTAAACTCCAACCGTTAGTTCTAATTCGGCCGATCTAATTTTATAGGCTTCGATGCAAATTAACATAAAGTAAAAATTAACATAAATTAACATAACATCTAGTATGGATTTTGCCGACTAGAAATGAATCTATTTTAGTGCGACCCTTCATATTGACAGTGAGAAGTCTTTCGACAATACCTTCCCATTTGAGTGAAAATAGTTCTGGAGTTTTAAGTCTACACAGACTACACTATGATGCTTCTCTTTCGCAATGCCCTATGTGCCTAGTTCTAGAGGGAGTTCTAGACATCCACGTGAGGCATAGCAGATTGTTGTTTAACGAGATTATTGGATGCGCCTTTCCATAACCTTAATGATTTCCTTCTAAGTCATTGCACTCTCACAGAAGGTAAAGTAAGCCTTTATAACGTATTAAACTAGTAGGAAGGGTAATTATTTTTATCGTCACAGCTGACAAACGATCAGATGAGTTACATACGTCGTGGTAAGTGACCGTTGTCGCTAATGCATAATCACAAACAAAAAAGTAATTATACTTCATGCTTGTATCCACGCATCAACTTTAAGAATCTATTGCTCGGCAAAGATCTTTCGGAGTTGGTGTCATTTTGACCTACGTTGACTTATGTAACAATAGAGAAATCAAAAATATTATTTAAAGAAACTACTGTTTGTATTTAATTTTAGTTAATACGTGGTGTAAAACTTTGAACTGGAATTATGGGATCTAATTTATTGCAATATTCAATTTTTGAGTAATAACATAAGTAGGTAATGTAGGTAGTGTAGGTAGGTGTGGGATGTACTATTTCCTTTTATGGGTGCATCGTATAATACTCATAACAATCTTAATACTATAATATAACAATATTACTATACTAATATATAGCTTAATACACTGTACTTTTAAAAGTTCGTAAAACATATAAAAAAAGGATTAATTTAAAAGTCACAAAGTGTAAATACGCCTGTCACTGACTCTGTCATTCTATCGCAGACAGCCGAGTCTCTTTGTTGCAAGGAATGCAGTTAATTTATATACATAGGTTTTTGTTCTGACGTTTTGTAGTGGTTCAGTATTGTCTTCCTACTTGTAACTAACTTTTTTCTGTTCCTTAGTTGTATAAGGAAACGGAGTTTAAGTTTTACCCATTTTTAATTATTTTACGTAGAAGAAATTGTTTTTAGACAAACAAAGACAATGTCTAAAAACTAATTCACGTTATTGTAGATTAGACATAGAATTTTAACAATAAAAAATAATTAGTATAATGGGTAATTAATAAGTAATATCTTAGTATAAAAATATAACTGTAGGGAGTATTGCGGCCGTATTGGTGTGGCCTAGAATACTCACTCCAATCCCAAGAGTCGTGATGAATGTCGTAAGAGGCGATAGAAGCCAGCCTGCTTGGTGATGGGGCTTCACGTAAAGATTATATTATCAGTATTATTAATAAGTCATTTACTATTACATTATTACTGGTATTAATATTATCTTTCCGAGAAGCCTGCCTGGCTAGCTACCAACCTCTTGCATGAGTCAGCCGCCAAACGACTCGTCGTGTTCTGGCTGGGGGCTTGAGAGCCAGTACTTTCTTTCTTTCTTTTTCTTTCTTGAACGACAGCGCATCAGTAACGCCTTTGGTGTTACTAATGGGCGCTAGTGACCACTTACCATTAGGTGGCTCGTCTGCTAATATTAATATTAACATTAACATTTAAAAAAATTAAAATTGTTTGTAAAACATTTTCATGTAAATTCTGCATTTGTTCAAATCGTTTTGCCAGTGTAAAGTGAGTAGTTTGTTTTATGAAAATAGGATTATGAAAAGAGGAAACTCTTTATTTTGAAACAAAATTTGACTTTAAATTACTCTATGCTTCGAAATTCGATGTGCAAAGCAATTAATGTAAATGAATAGATAATTGATAATAATCAGCGCCATCTCTTAGAATAAACTACCATGAACCATAAACGAATTACGTTGTATTTTGCTAATATAATGCGGCAAAATTAAAAGCACGCGGATTGACTTCTGAAATTGGCCGGTAAATTGGCAACCGTAAAATATTTAAAACGCTAAGTTTTACATGCAATGCATAGTGTTTATTTTACTTTCCGATATTCTATCTTTTTTGTCATCTTATTATCATAATTGGTGCACTTTTTATCTGTACAACTCAACATAGTGACAAAAAAAAAACAACGTGAGCTCAGGAAGCATCATCCATCATCATCATCCATCCATCAGCCTTTGGAGGTCCACTGCTGGACATAGGCCTCCCCTAACTTGCGCCACTCTGACCGGTCCTGTGCCTTCTGAATCCAGCGGATGCCCGCTATCTTCTTCAGGTCGTCAGTCCACCTGGTCGGGGGGCGTCCTATGCTCCTTTTTCCGAGACGTGGGCGCCATTCGAGGACCTTTCTTCCCCAACGGTTATCGGTTCCTCTAACTATGTGCCCAGCCCATTGCCACTTCAGCCGGCTAATTCTCTGAGCTATGTCGGTCACCCTCGTTCGTCAAGAACAGGAAGCATATCAATACGTAATACGTTGACATTTTCAACTGCCAGTTCAAAATTGGTTTAATGTGGTCTACCAATAAATACTTATTATTCATTCGTAGAATCTGATGTTTTATGTTCAGGTAGGCAGATAGTATGTCTTTCCTTATAGTAGTCCAGTTCAATCACTTATAGCTTTGGAATTATTTCAGATATTGAGATCAATATAGATAATGTTAGAGTAGATACCTCTACATTACAATAGGTACAAAAAGTCTAAAATCTTCATTCAGAAACAGATTTACAAACATGAGGAATATTTAGATACATTAAGTATTATTCCACTTACATATTATGAAATTGTGATATTAAATACAAAAATATATTTGTTTGTTAGGTAAGATCGAACATAGTAGTAGTAGCAGCAGTAGTAGCAGTAGCAGCAGCAGCAGCAGCAGCAGCAGCAGCAGCAGCAGTAGCAGTAGCAGTTGCAGCAGCAGCAGCAGCGGCGGCGGCAGCGGCGGCAGCGGCAGCGGCCGCAGCGGCAGCGGCGGCAGCGGCAGCGGCGGCGGCAGCGGCAGCAGCAGCAGCAGCAGCAGCAGCATAGCCGTCTTAACGTGCGATCTAATTTTACACATTGTACAATTCTTTATTGTTTTTATTTGGGTACAATAAAGAATACACATATACATATTACAAGTAACTAACTATTTAATTTAAATGTAGGATCCTATCCAGTCGAAGCCGACACCTTTGTGCACTTGAAGACTTTGAAACTATGGAATCATTCTACCTCGTCGCACCACGATTCGTGCTGCTCTAGCGATGTGGCTAATCGCGACTTAAGACTACCCTTTGATGTGTTTTATTTTTAACTTGACACATGCCAAATGCTGATTTTTTATTCAAATTACTCATTAAACTAATGCCTTTTACAACATCAGCTTTTGTATGGTGCTTGTTCCAGTTATGGCCAACACCCGGATCTTCAATATCTACACGAAAATTAAAATTAAAAACATATCAATTTTTTTCATGTGAACATTAAATTATAAACTAAACGGTTCCCATTTAAAATAATGACTAAACCCGCGTAATTTATGTTTCTAGCAAAAATATATTATCAATTTTTTTTTTATTTACATTCCAAAGTATTTAAAAATTCATTTGTGAGTCTATATCACAATGATCAAAAACTTGACCTATTTAATATATTTTTTTTTATTTTTACTTTTTTGTATACCGTTAGCAAAACTTTTGTGAGCATATATCTTACGTCTTCAACGTAAGATTATAAAAATAAAAATAAAATTACTTTTATTACGAGTATATCAGATGAGGGTAATGTCAGATGTAATAAAAAAACTGTGAGGTATATTTCGAAATGCATCGTAAAAGTACATATTTTTTTAGTAATATTTTTATCTTTATATACTCCTAGCCCAGTAGTCTTTGTGTCGCGGGTACCATAAATGTTTACAGTTGACATTCCAAAGAACCAAGATGAGGAACCAAACATTTACTTGTTACATGAATATCTGCTACACCCGGGCTGTGTCACCTGGGACACTTCGCTCTGCATGGTCATTACCAATTAGATTACAAGTTATTGTCAATAATATCACAAAAGAAAGTTATATATTAACATAACATCTGAGCTTATCAACTAATTTAAATAATTGTGTTTATTTGTCAATTAGAAAACAAAATAATACTTAAATTTATTTTGACATAGACTTGAAATTTATGATCCGCAAATAGAATACTAGAGTTAGTTTGAAAACGCTTTTGCGTTCACAATTCAGCAATATGGCTATGCAAGCACAATTGAAAGCGGCTTACAAAGGTATTTCAGCTTTTATTTTAGTACATGTAAATATTGCAATCACGAACTTCATAATATTTTTGAGTGCTTTTTAATGTAGTCGGTTTTACAGCACTGATATTTTTGGATTGCTCTCTATTTTATAAATATAATATGGAAGCACTAAGTGGAAATTGTAACTTTTTCTTACAGGTAAAAATAAATTATATTTTACAGTGTTAATGTAATTTAACGGTAAATGTTATTTAATGAACATAGTTATTACTAGTAATAAATTTGTTTTTCTTTATTTATTCATGCAGTAAAACCAAAAAAAATATCATCCCTTAATAGTATACATAACTTAATAATAATAGCATGATAATATTTTTGTCAGCATTTATGCAAATCAATTTTTAGTAGTATAAAACGTTTCAATGTAGGACGGATGACCTATAAGCCTTCTCAATAAGTAATATGGGTACTATGGCACCACTTAATCTTTTAATTATGTTTTATTGCTAAAAGACCACCCTTTCAAGCGAGCCTCCAATTAGCTTCATTTCCAAGAGCAAGGAAATTGACAATGTCATTTTACGATAATTGCTCTTGAAAATGTTCATTAAATAATGATAAGCCTCGGGTTTTCTGCTACATAACGTAAAGTATATCTTAAACAGGATGCTCACTTAATAAGTTTGTCTTTAATACGTTTTGCATTTATGATCAATAAATTATATCGATAATCATGATAAACATCAACATACAGTTATTCTTAATCTATATATCGTTTGTTACATAAAAGTACAAATTATCAAATAAATGTAAAATCTATTTGTTTGTGTTAAAACCTATAACTCCTATTATAAACTTAATGCTGTGCTAAGGTAAATTAAATGATTAATATATCCTATAATAATCAGTTAATTGATTATTGATCGTGATTAATGTTGATTATAACTTTTAGGTTTGACATATTTAAACCTTCATAATGGATACATCCAGTATATATCAGCTTTTTTACCATACTAGGTACCTTGTTTGGTGTTCGAGTTAAATTTCAAATCATTTTTATCCCAATGGCATCCACGTATTCATAAAGTTCATAGTAAAGTCATACATATGACACTGGTCAAAATAATTGTAATTTATGAAAAATATGGCAAAAATATGTTCTATTGAGTCACATTTCAACTCATTAACTAGAAATTTTAAATTGAAATTGAAATATGACTTATTATGCTTTTGAAGTTCTGTTATTGCTTTATGCTACTCGTATATGTTAACCATAATATGGTAGTATCTACGATCTAAGTGGCGACTTAATACACAGGTTGCTGTTGTGTGACATTGTGATTAATACTGAGATCAGCAGTGAAGTCAAAGTGCAAATATATTATATTTAGTATGTTTGGTCACGCGTTTATATCCAATTGAGTCATTATTTTTTGAAGCATAGAAGTCACAAAATAGCACAGTATATGCAATGGTATCACTTGGATTCACATTCATTTATGTTTATGAGTTTCAAACAATATAAATCATAAAACATGTAAATTTGCGATAACAATAATGTATTCTGTATAGCAGTTTTTCCCACCATGTAAATACATAATTAACAAAACAAAGATGAAAATTACCGGCGGTCCATTAAAAATCATTAATATATTAAGTAAACGTAATGTAAAAAGTATTCAAAATCAAATTCAAAAATAAAATATTACAAAACGAGAAAAAAAATAGAAACTAACCGATTTAATAAAGAAACTACAAAATAATGCTAAACAAGATAAATATGGATACGATATAATATAGATATGATATAAATCCTCCTACGATAGGTAACAAAAATGATCAACGTCATAATTTATATCATAAAAACAGTGATATTGAAATCACAAGAAATATTTAAATATTTATTCTCTTTATTTGCACGTAGAGTCCTCGCAGGCGTTTATTTATTTGAACGTAATGAATGGTCTCCATTAATTATATGTTACTGGTACATGCGTACGTACGCTGGAACACTCGCTCGAAACAAAAGGCCTGACTTGGAAGCACAGAACGTATATCAAATAGACTTACCATTATTACTTTAGAGTATAAAATTACGTAATATATTTTTGGTATGTATGGAAGTTGCAGCGTCTTTGAGATTAGGTCTACCTATGGTGCTGTACATTTGGTGGTGGTCTGTTGATTAACACTGCTCAGTACTATCTAGTAAAAACACGACTTATATAATGCAGTGGTTGTTTTTGATCTGCGTGGTTAGTTGCATCAAACTTTTCAGTCTTACTTTCAAAATCAATCGTCCTTGTAAAATCAAATTTGTAAAATTCTTACAATTAAAATCAAACCGGCGAATGTTTAAGAAATATAATACATATATTACGGTTGTAAACTTTCATTACCGAGTTCTTAGGCTTTCAAGCACTATGTGTATTAATAACCTATGTGTCTATTAATCGTATCATCAGATATCCCATGTTCTTGCTTGCAGCAAATATAGGTACCTTATATTTTATAAGACTGTGTACATACATACGTACAGACTTACACACACACACACACACATACATAATACTTGATTGGAGGGGTCCTCTTCTGTGAAACTAGCAATGAGTAAAAAATAGATGTTCACCGTGTGCCACGTCTACATGGAAGTTCTACAAGCAAATCCATTCTGTGATAACAGACAAACGTAGTGCGTTGGCGTATGTGCATAATAATTTTCTTTTGTTTCATTTCATTTATTTGACATCTCTGAGGTTCAGACGGGATCGGTGGTATAGTAAGATAAAAAGGATTGTTGTCTTTAACATAAAAGAGTTGATTGCGAGTTTGTTTAGGTCCCGACCTAATAATGGACGTACACGACAATGTACAAAAATAATTATTAGACAGTACAAATTTTTTATGTCTTAAAACTATTTTAGCTGTAGTAAATTTTATTTATAAATCGGTTAAAATTAACAAATTATATGAGCAAAATACATTTTACACTAGGCTTTATGTGTTCTAATCCAGTATTAGTATTTCATTCCACCTGATATCTATTTCACATATGTTACAACGACTAGTATTTGTATACCTTATTTCTATATTTTAACCCAATGAATGCGAAATATCGGCCCGTATGATACTACAATGCGGGCAATCAGGTATGACTTAGGTTTAAAATTATGATTCTATTTTTAGGTCTCTAAACTTGGCTTAACTATGTTTCTAAAATTTGCGTTAATTATTGACGATCGATTTATTTTTAAACTGGATGGTTAGAAATACTATTATATTTTAGTTATGAATAATTAATTCATTTTCAATTTTCGTGTTAATTAGGTTTATAGCGGTTTATATTTAAAATTAATGTACCATTTCTCCTAACAATGTCAATAAATGTTGAGACTTAACAGTATTTGCACTTCGTTTTATGATTCAGTTGAACGGTTGAGTGTTATAAATTACGTTCTCAATTTCACCCGTCGCTAGTTCGACCTGCATAGAAACTGCAATTACATCCTAAAGATTTGTTAATTCTTACTCTAGTGACGTCCGACGCCGCGTAAGTCACGATCGATAAAGTTTATCGTCGGCTTATCTTGATTGCCATTTAAGTGTAATAAAACCGATACGCACATAAATTAAGCTGATTAGGGAAATAATGATGTAAGATAGTTGCAGAGAGCCATAGGAGATCGTAATTACGTTGCAGAATATTCTAAAGTTGGATTTTTTTAGGTAAATACATCTTTTAGAACATTATGGAGAGCTTTCAGATAGCTTTGGCTTTAGTTGATAGCTTTGCTCCTTGATCAATATTAGTAATTTCAAATGTGTATATATATATATACATTTGCATACATGCATATATGTTATATATATGTAAAAAAGCATCTACTTCTAAATTCTGTCACAGCATTGTCCCTTGTACACTTTTAAGGTTTTTCAACAAAAAATAACTATGAAAAATATGTATCAGGTTGTTAATACTTCTGTAATTAATATTCTTTAACTACTTGTTAAGTGAATATTAATTACACAATTTTTTCAAAAACAATTATAAAACAACAATCAATCTCTGGAATCGTCCGCTTCATCACAAACCTTGGACTAAGCGATCGAACCGCTTCGCCGCAACCAGTCCGCCCACGCGACTCTCGCATTGCTTTCACAAGACGCGAACACACTTACCGATGCACTCTCAATACGGACGTGTTTATCGATGGATGTCATTACTGGATTCGAGCATTTCTTCTTTATCGTGACTAAATTTACAAGTTCGTGTGTAGGATGATCAGGAGTTTACTGCATGCTCGCTTAAATATATGTTTATACATATATCGGAAACATTTTAATTGCTTCTTGACTACAACATTTTTCAATTGAATCACATTAAAAAACTTGCACACTTTTCGAAGTTGGTCTAATGATCACCAATGACAATGCTGACGACGTAGCCTGGCTAGTTGCTTAACGAGATGTTTCATAGGTAGCAGAGTTCTGTTTGGTTTGAACATCAGTTTGTTCCCTACAATGATGGAAGCCATTTTCTTTTATAAGCCTAGTCTTTACTAAAATTCTCTGTTGGTCACGAAATTCTGTTTCCAAATGTCAAGGCCTAGAGCGTGTCTTACAGAACTGCTTCAATGTGAGTTTAATTTTATTAGGGCATTAATTTAGTTTCTTTTTCTTCTAAGATCTAAAATGTGCTGTAAAATTACTATTTGACGCGTAGGTTCGCTAGAGAAAAGGAAAATAATGATATTAATTTTAATTATGCGTTAAACAAATTTTATTTGTCGATATTATTGTCTTAAAGGAACCAATCAAATGTTTAACATTGTAAAGATGATATTCGTACTTGCAAAATCACGTCAAATACCTGTGTAAACGTTTATACAAACTAGCGAATATTGTCCTAACTGAAATTAATTCTCAAATTGTTTTTTTTGTCTACTGGTCGACAAACGAGTAGACAAGCTATTTAAGTAGTAGTAGTGAGTACCTAGCTAAGTGGTCACTGTCGCCCATAGATTGCCGACCGAAAAAGAGGCGAGGGAAGCTAGTACCCGGCATTATCACTGGTTTCCGACACTGCGGCCGAAATAACAATAAAACACTATCGTAAGCGATATTTTTTAATCTGTGGTTATTACACTCTCCTCAAAAGTAAATTGGTGTTTAAGAGATCTAATATGTTACAGAGTGTAACTTAACATTTGTAATACTGTATTAGCATAAATACTTCACAATATACAGATTTATTACAAACATGGCGATTCATTAGATATATTTAACCATAGTGTTTTCACTGTTCTATATTAAATAACATTTTACATGTAAAAATACACTGAGGCTAATTAAGTTTGACTAAGTTGCAGTCGTTTAGTAGCAGGAGCGCTCATAGCTCGATAATATTTTACCAAGGTAAGCTATTACGGCTCTGTTCGATCGGTTGGATAGGAGGTAAGATCCGATGGTAGCAAAATATATTCAGAGTCGAGAGTCGATTTCTGGTTGTTGTTGATAGATATCAATTGTTATAGCGAAGGAGTTTGGGCGGCATAAAAACTTACGAAAAATGCATTGACTAACATCTACTTTGATCTGAGTATACTCTTGTCGTCCTCGATTATAAGGGTGAAGATTTTAAATGGTTAACTGCAGTTCAAAAAATACCTACTTAAAACTTAGAAGACAAAAACAGCGCCATCACACTAACATTACAATTTCAAATTACATCTGTTTAGTTAAAAATAAAACAGAAATTCACCAGCCGCTTCTGTAATCCTATAAGAGTATTGAATAATTTATTAAGTTATAAAATAATCAATACTGTGATGCGGCGGCGGCTTCAGAAAAATATTCTGTAAGTATTGTGGTCACAATTTAGAATTATTTCTTTGTTGATTACAATAAAAGTAGCTAAAAGGTTGATTTGCATCGGGTTTTTCGGATGGAAAAGAGATTTATTACTATTATACCAGCTTTTTCATTCCCGACTTCGTATAAGTAGGCTTTGAAAGTGAAAATGAACCCCACAGTTAAATAGCCCCCAATATACTCGTACATAATTTTACAAATTGTAGTTGCATCTAAAACATTTAGATACACATTTTTATCGCGTGGTTTATAAGCTTCATACAAATACAATACAAAGTAGATTAGTTAGAACATATAAATCCATAGTCCGATTTTTTATATTTAAGATTTATACTTAAATTCAATCTCATAATATAAATTTACAAATATTCCAAGTTTCAATTTAATTTGTACTATTGCGATACTGTAAAGAACATTGATAGTAAATCACATAATAATACCAAAAATAAACTTTTGGCTGACGTCGAACTTACTCCAGTCTCAAGACTAGCAAATGCTACCGAACTCACATCTATACTTTCTATTTCATATTGATTATATTGTATATATAAAGGACGGTTGGTCCTGACAATGGCTGCCGAGCTAAGCGTTCTGGGTTCGATTCCCGGCTGGAGTAGAAATTCATGTGAAAGATAAATGTTTGTTCTGTTGTCAGGGGCGTTTTTGATATGTTTTTTGTTTCTTCTTATCTCCTGCGACACTGGAGATCCTGTTTGCGGGAGTGTGACTTTGCGAGCATTTTTTAATTTTTTAGTATTCATTCAAATGTTGCAATAATTATTATATTTGTATTAATTATAACCTACGTTTAACATATTAACAGCAATTAAAATGACGCACACTGATTTAAATTTTCTGTGCATGATAGTTAGAAAAATGTTTATTAGTTTACGTATTGTATTTCAAATTCAATTATGTCCAACTTAACAAAACAAACAACCCTTATCATTAAAAACTAAAACAAAATTTTCCCTATCCCTCTTTATTACTTCCGAAAACATAAAAAAGCGTGTCCAGAAGCTAGTCATATTTTCATAGGATTACTTTGTTTGCTATACCATTGAAACCAGGATAGCCGAGGACACGATAAGAGTGTTTACGTATATTTTACCAGAGCACGGGAGTTCTCTCCTTCAATTCTCACGGGAGGTTACGCATCATAGCCTTTAGTAAGCTCGGGTAAGCTGCGCGCGCGCACGCGTTCTGTGCACCACGTTCTCGCAGTGCGTTTGCATAGACGATCGTTTGTTTACCAACACGCTACGAATTCTTAGACTTCAACATTGACTTTCTGTACATGAATATTTAAATTGTAACAGATTTGCACACTGATTGTGTTGATAAATCAGATATTTTATTTAATGACTTGCTGTTAGTGAGATGTCAACGCCTCGACCCCTTAATAAGCCGTCGCCGTCAGTTTATGAGCTTCTGGATACATAAATAACACTCGTAATGTGACACATACATTTGTAGCAGCCGCATTCAATAGTGTTTAACCAGTGATTCAACGACATGAGGCCCTCAACGGTTATTGTTTATGTTATCGCGTTGGCGATCTTCGTCGGGGGCGAGATCAGGATTCGTGGTAGAGTGAAAAAAAGGTATACATCGCACAGAAGGCACAGAGACATTCTCCCGCCCTGTGATTTTAATGTGACTCTAATCGAGGACGAGTGGTCCCTGATGGAAGCGATAGGGAAGTCGAAGTTTATTTTTACAGCTAAAGTTTTGACGGTAAAAAAGTTTAAAACAGTTGACGATTATAGAGGGAAAAGATCAAATATGTATAGGGTGCACATGCGTCGAGTATTAAAAGGGGACTTGGAGGATTTGAAAACTTATGTGAGTTGGGATGGAACATCGGAGGAGACTTTGAGTGGGTCAACGTTAATGGTGGAGCGTATGCGTGCGCGCGAGTACTGTGCGCCGGCGCCACGACCTCGACTGTCTGCTATTTTTTTGTGTTCCGGAGGGTATTCCGATGACGATAATGGACCTTTACGCCTGCACCTCCTGACAGATCCTGTGCCGCTTACCCTTTATCATCTCGATCGCATTAACGCTGCTGTCAAAGGTATGTATTCTTATTATGTTCTGAATGTCTCTTTAAACAGCCAATATTTAATTTATATTGAATTTAAATTATTGTTTGTTAACAGTAATCTTTTAAACGATAATACTTAAATATAAAAGTGCTTGGTTTATTTGGTTATTTCATATTAATAACATAAAGTAATCAATATTTTTGCCAGTTAACTAAGAAACTCAACAATCTATTCTATTCATACAGAATAGCAGAAGTACTCGTTCATTTAGTGGCATAAAGCCAAATTAGAATCTTTAATTTTAAACAGGATGATAGTCTCAAAATCTTCAAATAACACTATAGTTCTTTAATGTTTTTTTTACTTAAAATAAGTAAATGCTTGAAAATAATTTCAGCTGATTGTAAACGGTGATGAAGTCTAAGATATTGAACGTACTATTTTATTAAAGCGTATTCACTCTCTTCTTGAAGTGAAGATCGTAAGTCATATATCATATCGTAAGTACATATAATGAATATGAGATTTGTGATTAGTTATAAATTCGTCATCTTAAATAATAAAATCAATTGGTATTCCCGATAACTACGGAGGTGATATTGCCCCTGGCAACACAAACAAATTTTCTATCACGATTTGGATTTTGGATTTGGATTGGATTAATCACTTGCACCGAATTATTATTTTTATTATATAAATAGCTGTAAAACAGGCATTGATTTACGCCAATAGTGCTGCCACTTTCAGACATCCATAAAACCAAACACACACGCGTTGCTGGTCAAGCGGTAGTGGTTAAAACAACTTCGTTTTTTTATTGTCAAATATGCACACAATCTATGTATATGTAAATTTATACATCTATAACTATCTCGCCAACTAAGCAGTGAGGGCCTAGTGGTTTGAAGGTAGGTCTCCCGCATAGGAGACGCGAGTCCGAACCTACACGCACTGCTAATTTCTTAATTATTCCTATTAATTATCATTTTCTTCGGCGAAGAAAAACATCGTGAGGAAACCTGCACAACTGAGAGTTCTCAATAATGTTCTCAAAGGTGTGTGAAGTCTGCCAACCCGCACTTAGCCAGCGTGGCAGACCATAGCCTCAACCTTTCTCATGGTGTGCGGAGACCCGAGCTCAGTATTGGGCACGGTATAGGTTGTAATTATAAAACTATCTTGCTAACGAGTCACACTCGATATGGAAGTTAAATTAGTGTTCATCGCAAACACGTATTCGAAATATCATTTTATGTTTTTTTTTAGATTTTATGAATTCGAAAAGCAGTTGGATTTTAGTGGCTAATTACATCTAGAATCTTTACTACTATATAAATCTGTTGAGATTTTCGTGTATGTCTCGAGATAAGTCGAGAACGGCTTGACTTATCTAAATGAAAATTGATATGTAATGTAAACACGTGATTGCACAAATGATAGGCTATATCAAATACCAGTATATCTAGTGACGTGTAAACAAGGCAAAAATGTGAAATTTTTATTAATCATAATATATTTAATAGTCCAACCGAAAGAAGTCGGGCGGGGCCGCTAGTTATTAATAAGATTTAAATTTCCAAGATTCGTTTTATTCTGACAATTCAAGCGTGTAAAAATAAAAACACATTAACTCAAGACTAAATTTTACATCATAATCCCAAAAAAAACAAAGGAATTGGTTTATCATGGCGGTATTAATATAACGTACGTTATGCTTGGTGGTCGAACAAAAGCAAATTTAAACTCAATAGGCTTCGCTTCGTGGAAATTATAATAATGTGTGGGTGTTGTATCCATAATGCGCTGTAAAGGCATTGAGATGTGGTTTGATCGACATCTCGACAACTGTTCGTTAAGTTAATGGAGTGAGTGCGCTTGTCTCGATTGTGTTTCGCCGACAAATACACAAATCTACGAGATCGCAGATTTAAAAAGCGCCAATGGTGTATTCAACGTTCATAAAAAATTCGGTTTATCATCCTCAGACAGAATAATAAGCGTATTACGGGTACTTATTTTAAAAAGTCTAATGAAGTATGAATGGAGCTCACGTGTGAGAGAACTTCGTATTGAAATTCGTTTAGGGATTTTTTGAGTTTCCTATACAAATTGTAATACTTGGCTGAAGCATTAACGAGTCTTTTCATATGATATACTAGCATACCTTGCTTCGTTTCAGAAAAACTTAGCCTTACGATTATAGCACCTGCCTTATTTTAGCACTGGATTTTTCTCTTTCTGTAAATTAGAAATACATTTATTAATTTATATTTTTTTTTTATTTATGCATGGATTTCAATGAAACTTTAAATATTAAGTGATACTTCCTACAATACACTAGTGAAAACCATAATATAATGCACAGACAAATAGAGGAAAATTCTAAAAACTATTGTTTTGGGTTCTATAATAAAGGCTCCTAATAATAGTTTTTCTCATATATTCTTCATGTGCAGACAGCGATCGGTTAGGTTTGTATTATATGTATAGATAGCATGATACATTTGCAAAATTTTGCAGATATTCATATTTTTGTAGTTTCCAAATACGACAATTGGATATGAAACCATCAATGACACATTTCTGCTAGAAAATTATTATGTAAAAATTATTTTTATAAGTTTATTTGTTACAAAATAAAAAAATAGATCGTGTATTCATTTTGTAGCATCGACTAATTTTTTAGTTATGCAGTTGTTTATCAAAAATGTCGATTTGATCAAATTTGATTGCAAAAATCGTTAGGCAGACATAGAAGAATAATCTTCTATTTACCTTCCAATGATGATTGAGATGATTTCTTTTTTGTACGAGTGACAGAAAATTCTACAATTCATCTATAAAATTCTTTGTCTACGCTTCAAGCTGTTTGTTGTTGTTTTACGGTGAGGCGTTATAAGATCTTAGGGTAATTTTGCACTCAGGCGTAAAATATTTTTTTCTGATAGTTACTATGTTTTGCCAGTGTTTATTAGTGATGATGAATCTATGGTATAAATAACTCGTTTAATCATTCATTGCCATTTCAAAAATACCTTATAATTAAACTGTTACTCAATTTTATTTAGTCAACCCTACCACTAAATAATATTCATATGCTTAAAACTTCTTATCTTAAGGTTCTGTGGACGAAATGGCTCTTTAGCGATAAGACCGTCTATTGTATAATTATGTTAATCAAATTGTTCTTTAGTCATGCCTGTGTTATGGTGTACAATAAAGAGTATAATTTTTATTACTATTGTAATTTTACTTGAATAAGTGTGTGAAAACTGCGTCAAAATATGTACGGTGCGGTCAACTTTACACGAATCGATGTGTCGATATGGTGGCGTGTCAATATTACCGGGTTTGTAAACTCACTCCAATTAGTGAAATGATACCACAAGTACGGCACTTAAGCGTATGTCATTACAGTTTACAGGTCACGTACGAACCTTGTGGGTGGCTAAACGTGTATCTGATCTTGATACGACGCCAACGTACCCTATTGTGGAAGTAAAGTAGGTGAGGATTTTATATGGAGTGTCTTCAAATGACTTTGAAATGATGTACTTAAAATATTTAATTAAATGTTCATGAAAAAGAAGGTTATCTACAGATGGTGTTTCGAAATATTTTTAACTGATATTCAAGAATGCGAGAATTTTACTCGTGTTATATTTTACTAAGGTACTAGAGGCCCGCCCCGGCTTAACACGGGCGTACTTTTATTTTTGATCATTTTGAGATATATATATATATATATATCTTTCTAAAGGACATAGGACATAACTTATAATGTGAAATATATTTTGGTAATCTTTCAGACAATCGTAACGCTACGCAGTGGTTTGATAATACATTGAAACCATTTGTTAGATGAATTACAAAAATAGCAAAATTTTGGAAGTAAATAAAATTATAATAAGACTGCGATTAAAATCGCGATGCATTTGGTAAAACGAATAGTAAAGTAATTAATAATATTTTTTGCTTATTAAACAAATATATTAATACTTAAATATTTAAATAGAAGAAAGAATACAAATTTATTGATCTATACTTAAACACTAAACCTTGCGGCGTCTTAGTTAGACCAAATATCAAGGGCGACTTTGCTCGGGGTGGAATCCTTTGCAATAAATTTTATTGCGACGCCATTTTGACCTAAAAATTCTAAGAACATCCAATTTAATCCTCGCATTATGCGACAGAGATGAATATCGCGGTTCTTCCAGACTTGGGTACGGGACACGCGGAGCCTTTTGCGTGGGGACTATGTATATTACACTTCTAACATATAATTAGGTATATCCTTAATAAGGTCTACTCGTTCTTTAACTGAATAAAAACTTTCTATCGAATAAAAACAATCTTAACCCGGAGAATATGGAGAATTGGTATTTATGATAACTAGTGTTAGCCTAGTGGTCAAAATTCCAATATAATAGTTAAATAACGTTGTTTCTAAGTTATTTTTTTATTGATAACACTAAAAACTCGTCAAAATCTACCAAACGAAAAATAATAAATATATAAAAAAAATGACTTATACTTTTAACCGAAATCTATATTATTATTTTGATGAAAGAGTGCGAATTTTGTGTGTTTGTGTATATGCAGATTGCGGTATCTAGTACCACGGCACCTATCTGGGAAATTCTTTTATCATTTTAATATATCATGTAAATATAATAAATTTTTCAAACCGAACAAAGTCGGGATGGGCCGCTACTTAGAAATAATATTCAAGCCTAGTCCCTAGGGGTGACAAAATTTATCTTCTATTTTTCACCCTTAAGGGTATTTTTTTTTAGTTTAATGGGACAAAACGGGAATTATACTCTCCCAAACATAAAAGGAATTTTCCAAATCAGTTAATAAATGACGGAGTTCTGAGATCACAAACACAAAAATAATGAAAAAACATAAATTGAGAATCACCTCCTTTTTTGAAGTCGGTAAAAAAAATCGATTGACAAACGGAGGAGAAAAACGTACTGAACTGTTTTGTCTTATTTATCTCTCATATAGTTTATATAAAAAGATTACTAACGATCATGGGCCAGCTTTTTTCGATGTAACATGATCGAATCTTATACCTAAGTATGAACCATTGTGCTGAAAACATATATATTAAAATAAATATTAGAGTGTTAGGTTAGGTGTTACATCTTTAAGTCTCAGCCAATTTCCCTAGCTCGTGGTGCACCCTTTTGAACAACCGACGAGGCTATGGCTCCAGTTCTCTCTTACTGCGGCTCGTTGGTTTAAAGACCAGCGTTACTCGATTATTCTTTATTTGTCTGGTTAGCTTTTTCTACCACCGTAAAATATTCTAACGTCCTCCAGTTGCAATGTCAGCGACAGGAATAAGTGGGTTTTCCCCGTTTCCTTCTTGTTCTTTTACGCAGCGTTATCGACGGTGACTACCCTCAGGTGCCCCGTCTGCTTGTTGATCAGCTATTGACATAAACCATAATTATTGTGTAACTATTAATTGGATTGTTTAAGCCATCACGAACTTACATGCACTCTACCAGCAGCATCAACAATTATGTATATAGAAGTCATATAGCTTCGACATTCGCTGCTTTTCTTCACTTTCTACTTTACAGAATCATCACTATAAAGTGTCTTTAATCAACATCGTTACTTTATTAATGTTTATAGCTAGCTGCCAACAAAGTGTAATAAATGCAAATATTTTTATATTTGTACATCTTTAACGTTTCAATGTTCAGCTTCTGCAATAGCTTGATAGGTTATCTGGAAGAGATCGCTTATTAAACGATAAGATGGTCGCTTTTACTTGAAACATTGTAAATAGATGAATTGTTTTGAAGTACAATTAACAGGATTTTATTGTTGTTGATATATGTTCAGAGATTTAGGTTGAAAAGTTTTTATAATTTGATTGTGGCTTCAATATTAGAAGTTTCAATACTTTACAGCTTGTTTCTCAGTTGGTTCTTTATCGTATTAACATAATAATTTGCACTGGCATTCATAAAAATCTCGTAAACGTTTATTTAAATTCAGTGGACTATGACCTTGTTTGCTAGTTCCATAGATTAAAAATATATATATATATATATATACGAAAAAAAAGATACTGTTCTGTTGCAATTAAAGTAGATGGTAAGAAGCAGAACAAGTGCTACAAATAATAAAAGCACCGAATGAGTAAGTATTCTATGAAAACTAGATAATGCATTGGAAATGTCAAATTAATTTTAATTTATGTAATTCAATAGACTGATACTTAAAATTTGCTCTATTTACTGTTTTCATGAAGGAAATTGGAAAACTAGAATTTACTGTTGCATTGTATCCATAACTTTGATAGAGAACAGCCAACAACCAGCTTTACCCATGACCAGCAAAATCTGAGTTTTATTCTGACATGATAGAGCACATGAGCCTGTTGTGATATGTGATCGTCCGACTTTTTTGTACCTTCACATTTGAAAATGGAAGGTTCTGATTACGGGTATGTCGTTGAAACGTAGGCATTGATATCGACAAAATCCTTCACCTGCGAATTATGGCCGAGGCTTTTCCCAGATAAAAGATTACTTCTTACTAGTAAAATGTAATTTTAAGCATGACGAAAAAATAATTCATACTGGATCCTAAATATATATATTGTTTTCAATTTTAGGAATATGTCAAATTATCATCTCGAGTCTTTTCAACTTAGGTTACCTCTCAGAGCGAGTAAAAAGAACTTCATAGCATACCATCCTTAGTCCCAAACTCCAGCATCAACCCGTGTCTATAAAGGCTTCGTACTCATATACTATTGAAAATAAAAATATAATTATCTGGTATTCTTTACGATGTCATAATTAATTTAATACTCGGACATCTAATGAATTGATGTTTTCAACCTTAAAATAGCGAAAAGTTTTCGGGTTAGCTTCAACTTTTAACGACTTGTCTATAACATTATAAGACTGTAACGAGGGTCGAAAGTGTAATGAACGTCGAATCGTTCATAACCCGACAGCCGGTGTCAATCGTAAGTTCGACCGATCGAGTTAAGTAATTTTAGGCGCGGTCGGTAGTTGGATAGGTTACTTTTGGCAGAATTTCTTAAACGCTTCCGTGCTTCGGTGGCCACGTTAAACTATCGATCATAGATGTCAAATGGAATGTTAAGCACTGTCAGAAGTCTATGGATGGGTGGTGTTAGTAAGTTGGTCATTAACTCTTGTGTTGGAGTATGCTCTAGAGTTCTTCAATTATGAGGATTAAATTCGTACTTACCTAACTTAAAACCTAAATCAATATTTTATAAAATTTTACCTGCTAAGAATATGGTTTTGAATAACACGTAACTCTTCTCTTGGTTTTCGTCTACTAGCAATTACCGATTCGTGGATAACCTATGATGTGTTATCATTATAGAGATCACAGCCCGTATCATATCATGTTAAGTTTAAACTTTACTTGTTCATGTTACATTGTATCCAATTTATAAGAATTTATTTTAATTGCTCGGACAGTTTAATCGTAGTATAATGCAGTAGATTAATATCTCTCGCGTTATCGGGGACGTACAGAACTTTTGTCTGAAGACACGGGTTACACGCAAATTGGGATCTTATTCATGAAGATTTTTGTGCGCTTAAAATATCTACGCCACTATTGTGTGATCTTACGTAATTATGCATTGCTTATACACAATTATTTAGTGAAATAATTCTTTAGAAGTAAAAGTAGTAACATATTTAAATAAGAGAACTGGTAAATAGAGACTTCTATTGCACAGAACACGATGGTGGCTGTGTTTGTTTTAGATATTACATTTTATTTACCATTTGCTCTTATAATTATTTCATTAAGGAGACAGTAAGGAGACAAGGAACCAAATGTTCTGTTCGTTGACCAAACATGGAAGAATAGGTTGAAGTGGAGTTCGAGAAAGATAGAACCCGTTAACTAACCTAATATTGATTTACTTTAAATAAGTTAATTTTATTCATATTTTTTTATGGTAAAATTTACCTGCAATAGATATAAATTTCAATCTTTACTTCAAATCTTGCGCTATTAATCAGATTTATTATAAAGTGTTCTAAGACAAAATTATTGATTCCATGCCGCTTGTAAATAAATGCAAAGTATTTTATGATTTATGATACCTTTTGTTGTCTGAAAGTACTAATGCCACCAATAGCAAACACCGAACCAAACCGATTCATATCGTCGCACGGACCTCACGATCCGTGGGAATTGTTATAGATAAATAAGGGAACGGCAAATGCACGGGATGGAATCTTCTTTATTAGGATTTCAGGTATGAAGAATTGCACGAGACAGCAAAATGTAAGAAAAGAATCTTCCATATCATTTTAAAAGATCACCAATATACGATATCTAATAACGATGCGACGATAGCGTCGATCCATCGACATGTATTTAAGAAGGTTTCGTATCTTGGATCGCAGGAGGCGTTATTGACTGTAGAGAAAGTAATGATCAGCTCCATTCATCACGACAACTGCACCCCACACGAAGATTGTCTATTTTAATGAGAGTATAATTCTTTTAAATATAACCACATCTACGTAAGTAGCGTTTGGAACTAAAATTTATAATTGCCATGATAAGCACGATTCAACTCATTTTCTTAAGTTTATAATAAAGTCTTACGTAAGATGATAATGAGCGAGAACGTAAATCAACATCTTAAACGAGGCGATAAAGCCACGACACTGAGCTTCTTTTCTAGGCTTTTGTAAGATTGATGTGTTAGAATGAATTCAGTAGATAAGTTGTCTAAGTGTAAATAAATAAAGTGTTCGAAAAATGTTACAAAATAATAAAGTGTGACGTTGAAGATTCGTCAAGAAAGCGGCCGCCACAACTTGCCCGCCCACGCCCGTACCACTTTCCAAATTCCTCGTGTAAGCGTTGCAATCACCTATGTGCGTGTCATGCGACAACGGCGTTTATAATTTATTGTGTGGAAAAGTTTCTTCAACAAAAATGCGTAATAACATGGCTAAATTTATGGCTGAACTCCGTAAGAAACAGCATTTAAGTTACACAAGGTCTCACGTATCACATGTTTAATTAGCTTCTGACTTGCTGATAGCAATGTACGTTTAAAATTTAAGCCGTATAATTATTTTAAGCTGATAGCGTACTTGTTTGATTCGAATCCTGCTTCTATTTTCTATTTCTATTTTTTCTTATATATTCTACATTATCAGTGTTAAAGGAAAAAAACAACGTGAAGACACATACATGGCTAAGTTTTCGATAATGTTCCCTAAGCTGTATGAAATCTACCAATCTGCACTTGCAACTATATACTGTATGTTTTTATTTGTTATGAATTTGATTGCTTAGCCATGATTATATTCGATTATCCAAGATTTTCCTGACACTACGAGTACCAATGTTGATCACCTTAGTCTGTGGGAATGGAATTACATCTACTGTCAACTTTAAATATAATATCAGTCTAAATTAAATATAATATAAGTCTAAAAGTTCGGAAAAAAATTTAGGAACATAGTTTATGAGCCGTAATTGTTTTCACAAGAATAAAAAATGTATTCAAAATTTAATTTCATAGATCAAATTAACTCCAGATGCAATAAATAAACATTTTAACAAATGATAAATGTTAATTCATAAGTATGGTAGTATCATTTCTTAACAAAAGTTTTTATTTTATACAAACGTTCCGAATAGAGTTCATGTTTCGGCAAATGTAGTTACTCGGAGCGATGCCGGCCCGACACTCGTACATGAATATTCAGGGGCAGTACCGCTGGTTGGTTCAGCAATAACTGTTAACTTGCGCCATATTGTGCCGTTCTATATTATCTCCTACCCTGCGGCGATGGTTTCCCTCCTTTAAAGATCAAGATTCTTAGATAGAACTCGTACAATCTTTTATTATGGTGATCATAAACGTAAAGCCTTAAAGCTCGCGTTTACAGTTTCTGAATTACTGTAAAGTTATACTGGATATTCCACCAGCTGGTGTAGTACAACGACTATAACATTAGCGTAACATAAGTCCACGTTTGTTTACGCAGATTAAGGTTGCATAGAATTGCGAGGCCTCCAGTATACGCGCGGGTCTGCGCTCGTGCACGCGTCTCGGTGGCGCCAAAGCGGACTCTTGCGCAACTTGTATTTGTCGTGCTTACAAGTCGTCTCGATCAAATAATTCCCATCCGAAGACGCCGAGATGGCGTTTGAACATGCTTGATAAAATAAAATACGTTAGTTAACCAAAATGAAGCTACAGATTTACGTATTATTTCTCATCTGCTACACGGTTATTCACGGTCAACTCCGGATAATGGGGGTTGTTAAAAAACGGGATACTTTTCACCACAAGAAAAACACGAATGCTTCCAAATGTGTTTTAAATGAGATGATAACTAATGACTACGAGATTCTGTCGTCTGCCGTGTCTGAATCTAAATACATTTTCACAGCTAGAGTTCTGAGTGTTAGAAAGATAAAACGAGGCATCAAGCCCAACGTAAAAATATTCATGTCATACAAATTGTATATACGAAGAATAATGAAAGGAAACGTAGAAGAATTGAAGAGTTACGTCTTTTTAGGTGATGAAAGAACTCTTAACGGGGCAATTGTGTATGTTAACTGGTTAAGGACTAATAAGTGCGCTTATAAACTGTACAGACATTCCTCAGGTATATTTATGAGTGACGGATTCTATCAAGGCTTTTATGAAGGACAGGTACCCCGACTCCGGTTATTGTACGAGCCACTTCCACTGTCACTATATGATTTAGAAAGAGTGAATGCCGCGTTAAAAGGTAAATATTTACTGTAATTTGAGGTGTCGGCATACATGTATATTTCCAGAGCATACACACGTTATAAAAAGTTATGTTTTTTTGTTATTAAGTCCTGTGGGTTCACGTGAATAAACTTGATATTTGTTCACTTTTTAACACTTAATGCTTCGATAAAGTTGATTGCTTTGGCGGGATTGCGTCATTTAGCAGGTCGAAAATAAAATGTTACTTTATTTAGCAAGCGTACTGCTAAGTAGACAGACTTGTTTCGTTAGGGATTAACGCCATCACGGAAAATCGGTCGACGAGACCGCCGGCTGAATTCGGAGCAGTCGATAACATTAATTAAAACTATTACCTATTCATATTATTTGTTATTAATTTCTAAAGTATTTTTATGTTGATAATAATTATTCCCTTTGACAATGGTTTACAATAACTTCACAGTACGTACATCAACGATTAATCAAAGTAATTTTTAATCGATCGCTACTATGATTGTAATAAATTTGGTGAAATTTGAATTAGGTTGCGTATTGTTAATATAAATTAGAATATTTTTCGTTTATTTTTCCAAAACAATTTGCTAAAGTCATACATAATTTATTTACGGTATGCGGCCATGATTAGTTTATTTATGACTGTTATGTGTAACATATTTTTGCCGTGAACCAGATTCGGAAAAAAATGATTGACAAACAGAGACATAGACAGAGGAAACTCGCCAGTGATTCTGTAAATATACAATTTTTTTAACGATAACACGGTAACACTTATAAGGTTAGTGTGTTTTAGTAATAATATTTTTTCCTAGAAATTTATATAATGCAATAGGACGATGAATAAAACGCAGTTTTAAATTTTAGTATATTGCGTATAACCATGTAGGTATGCTATATATGGAACCAGTGGGCGATTCTCAGCTCGCCCCATAATTTACCTCATCGGGCTCTTTAACAATCGTGCCTCCTACTGTCAGTTCTTAATGATGGCAATTTAAATATTTTGCAACACGTTAGTTTGCAGTGTTCCGATGCAACGTTATACAGTTCATAGTTCAAAGATTTTACTCTTGTATTTTATCTATGGGTAATATTTTATAGCCAGACGACCTGTAAGAGACTTGTAATACGAATAGAAAACTGTTAGAAATTATACTAAACCGATTATATATATTTTCATTACTTTTTTAAAAGGAAATTTTAAAAAGGAAATTCATTAAATAATTTAAACCACATGACATCTAACTTTCTGTAAATGTACACCAGGTAACAAAATTATAGGTTTGAATATTTGTAACAGTTAAGTATTTATTGGTATTTAAAATTTGTGACAGATATTAAACTTAAAATTATTTCTTTTTATGTAGGTATACGCTTATGAAGCTCATTATCACGCTTCTAATGTACATGTGATATTAATCTGTACGGTATACGCAGGTAATAATTAGGTCACATAAGGTCGGTTTTTATTAAAATAATTGCATCTCATTAATTTTTTCCATTGAATTAACTTGCCAATCATTTTGTAACGATGACTAATATATCTTTTTATCATGGTAGGAAAATATTTTTGAGTTTAAAAAATAAATTTTGACCTTGAAAAGAAACGTGTACCGGTCAGTTGGCCGGGGTCGGGAGCACCTGATATCCCTACCTAACATGAGGCCAGCCCTAATAGCCTAATAATATTGTTTTACTGAAAATATTATTTATTGTGGTGTGTGTTCTTAATTATTCTATACGGCACTCTGCTCCGAATAAGCAGGGGTGCAATATACTAATGAAGAGAATAAAAATTCCACTTAAATACCTACCTATTTTTATTTTGTATTATGACTCTAACTCATAAAGTTATTATACTAGTAATAGAGGAACACAGTGTGAGAGTGAGATTTCGAGCTTTACGGAAAATCCTACTTGCGAGAAAGAGATGCAAGAAAATTTACCGTAAGACTGTTTTCAAACTATTTACTCTCCATTACTCTCCTGTCAAAAAATTGCTCTTTGTTATTTTATTACTTTCACTTTAATCTTTCTATATTTTATCAAACTAAAAATAGTAAACATAATGGTGTCCTGTTCAGTATTAAATTGTAGGGTTACTTATTGTTATAACCCAAACAAAGAGGCAATACACAAGTAAGTACTGATAGTGCAATACTACTTTCACGATGCTTATTTCCATAGAAGTTGATCTTAAAATTATATAAATTAAGATTAATAATATGCAGTAAATACTCCATTTTATGAATAATAACTTATTTTTCATAATTATGTGTAAGATTAAAAGATATTGTGTACGTGAAAATGATACCGTTTCGTGTAGGACTTGCACAAAATCTATCGATAAGTGGATAATTTTTAAACAGGTATATAAAAATATTTTTTATTTTACCTACATTTGTTAATATTTTACCTTTTTAGTTTCGGTTACTGCTTGTAAACACATTGGACAGAAAGTAGAGAGACTGATATAAAGGTGCATCTTTGGCTTTTGAATAGTATTAGCTTACTGAGTTGATAAAATTTGGCGAATTTTATATTTTATATTATTATGATATGACACGAAACGTCGAATGTGATTTCATATTTATTGACAAATTTTACTTCTCCAAGGTTTCCTGTAAATGCAGTTCAAAAAGAAAAATGGATTCAAATGTTAAACCAGATAGGTCAGGGTTCCTCACAAAGTTTACAGAAGACATTTTAAGGGCAAATATTTTGTTCTAAGAAATCACTGACATGTTAATGAAGAATCTATACCTCCAAAATTTGTTGGTTATTTTCTTTCTGAGGGCAATAAGTTATATCGATTTACATCAAAGAATTAATTAAAACCAATAAGCATTATTATTATTACTGTTTTCTTTAGTACCGTTTAATCGCGTTTTGTTTTATCCTGTCAAATAAGGTTAAGTTTAGAAGAAGCGAAGTAAAGAGAAGTTACTAGGATTAGCATGGTGTTATTAATTTAACATGTAATGATTAATTAAGAGAACGAATTAAATATAGCAAAAAAACCTGTGATGGAATAGTCAACATTCATGTCGATAATGCATGGACGTGAATTTGACATCATTAAAAGTCACGCACATCAGTGTATTTTTCACACGCATGCACATTTATGTTTTGGTGACGCGATTTTGATATGAGTGTTCCTCTATTATGTACATATATTAACTCTATGCTCTAACTCTAGTGGTTGGCTGTGCGTTGTTTTTCAGTCAAAAACACTAACAACTTTTTTTTACCATACAAATTTCAAAGTTAATAAAAAAAAAAAAAATAATATTATATATTATTATTAATATCTTTCCGACAATTATGCATACAGTAAAAGAAATATAAGCCAATCTCGAAATATCTCGCTCAAGCCATTCTCAAGTTATGATTATTCATACATGCGGCATTTCATTTTTATTTAAATAGATTTAACTGATAAAGTTACAATGAAAAAAACGAGTTATAAAACAAATTAAGATATTTGAATTCAGTTTTTATAGTATTAATTTACCTGCATGTGACTAATTTATTTATATGGCGATCACTGTCACAATTTATTCAAACCCAAAATTCTTAAGTTGTACAAATATCACCTGAAATAATTAATTTCTCATTCTTATTTAAAATTTATATATTTTTAGCTTACTTTATGTCCTTATTACGGGTTTTGCGAAAAATATTTATTTATCGCTATATTTTTTATTAACCCTAGAACACTGTGTTTCATTAACCCTTTAACACCGCTTCAATATTACATTTTACATCCCATGCTGCGGCAAGAGTCCGCTCTTACTTTCTGAAGTAAAAATGTATCCTAGATGTTTCAAAATCTCCAAGGTACGAACCTTGTAATTATTTCCGCCTTTTCCGCAACGTCGATACTACGAGCCAGACACAAGAGTTCAAAAAATGTTTTGTGTGTGTCTCACGTTCTCTACCTAAAGTAGATCCAACAATTTTAATATTGTTAAAATTAAAATTTAAAAAATATTCATTTAATGTATAGACTATATCCCATTACAATTTTAGTTTTAGTATGAACATTGATCTAAATATTTTTAATTACAAAATTTATTATGTTAAAATATGTAGCTTGTGCATAACGAAACTTTTAAAATGTTCAGTCCATGACAATGAATAATATACCATTTAAATAAACTTTAAATCCGTACTGTACTTTAGTATACCACCTTTTAAAATACTATCTTTTCTAATAACGTGCCTGCGCGATATTTAAAAACCGATTAGATTAAAACAGTAGCACTGAAATTATCATGGGCACGGATAGTTTATTGCACGATCAAACCTGATTCCGAGTAGTTGGCTGTCAGCGGATTAATTGATACTGTCTCATTTAAAACTGTCCACACAACTTTAATTTTTATTTCAACGCCACGTTGGTCTACATTGTTTTGCAGGCACATCACTTGGTTCAGTAATTACTGTATTTAGCCGCGGACATAATATGTATCAATATCGTGTAATGACCGACCGGGGGGAGTAATTATAGACCTTTGTCGAACTGAAATCGTAGATGTAGCACGGGATTTGAATGCTAAACTATTGCAAAAATATATGTGTAGTCGAAAAGTCATTTGTCAATATCTATTACGGTATATAAGTATCTATCTTCATATTGACATACTTATTTTATTGACAGATAACCATGAATTTTCTCTATGGTTTAGTCTTGTTCCAAAGATCGATATGTATATATCAAGTATGAGGTAATAGTTCTTGTTAATCATAATATGTATCAACTCTTTGAAGACCACTGCCTCAATAAAATTCAGGCCTCCACTAATTGATGACAATATGCTCGGTCTTGTCTCCTTTCACCTATTCTTCATTTACCAAGGAGACTATCAAGTAACCTTTCAGTAAGTTCATTTGTCTGTTATTCACATAAAAAAATAAGTTTGTAGTATATCATTTCCATATTGCCTCTTTTAATAAAATATTAGTATTTGGAAATTAAATTTACATTACAATTGACTTTACATAAATATCTATATATAAACAAACTGTAACTGATATCAAATATTAATTACAAGCACAATTAAAACAAGCATAAGAACAAAAATTCAAATACAATTTAAACTGAGTGAAGAACTCCGAGGTCTTAAAGACGGGGAGAAAACTCCCAACTAAGTACTTATCAAGTCCGTGGTCACTTCACAAGTGGAAACGCTCAGAGAAAACTAACAGTCTTTGTGCGACTAGTTTCGTCATTCAAACTTAATTTATACCAGTAAATAGATTATAACGTCTATCGAGTGCAAAAAGATCAAACCGGTACTAAAATCCCCTAACTACTTTGTGAACGAGTAAAATACGAAATGTACAATCGTGGGATCGTGTAAAATCGTGGGAAACCTGTGTATACTTAACCATTGTTTACTTTTGATGACGATGTAATTTTTGAGTGACTTATCAAATTAATTTAGTATATTCGATATCCGATAGATGGTGATACAGTGAAGTTAATAACATAAATAATACATTTTAACATAGAATGATTTGTGAGTGTCTGAATACTTTTTTTTGAAAATATAACGGTGTTCTTTTGCGAATTCATAACGTACTCTCATCGTAGACGGTTCGTGAGAAACGACTTCAAATATTTCTAATTAAGCGAACTCAACTATGCTATCACGTGAGTAAGCTGTTGTATATTTAACAAACTTATCAATGTTAAAAAAAATCACTGGTCGCAAACTATTTATCTGGCCAGCTAATAACAGTATAGTGTCACAGCCATGTCGTCTAAATCTCAGATAAGTTTCTAAAATAATGGGTAGTAGTAGCAAAAAATTACGTCCATTTACAAAATATATAAATGAATAATTGTTTTATATTTAAATATGAATATGTTGTCAAGGATTTTCTCAGGCAACGTTGAAGTAAGCACACTGTGTTCCTCAGTTAAAGTAATTTAAATATTGTCAAGTAAAATAAGTAGGTATATATTTATGTTTTCCAAATTAAATAACAATAAAATTAGAATAGCGTGCATAAAAATAAAGTTTTATTAATTACTTGCTATTGGGCCGTATGGAAGTGACCGATCATTTTTATAATCAGTGATCCGTTAATGTATATTTATTATGTTAGTTTTTTTGAAATTATATGATATAAAAATATATGTATACATTTTACAATATATATGAAATAGGTATAAATTTATACTTTTTGTTACAATATTTGGATCGAATTTATAATTTTGACAAGGTTTTTTTGGGTAGCGATTCTCTTAATTTGCGGCGTAAAATTTTTCCACTCGGATTCTTTGGAATCGCGTCCACGAATACTACTCCCCCTGACAGTCGCTTCCACGGTGACACCTGAAAATTGCGTTGTTATATCCGTTCAATATGTTTATAGACTTTATAGTATTGTTTGTAAAAAAATGATTTTATAGTTTACTAGCTGTTGCTTGCGACTTTGCTTTGTGAAAGTCAAAATGTATTTGATCTACGTTTACTTAAATTCGGGTAAGGTTAAAAATTATAATAGTTATAATTGCTTCTTCAATTATAAAAAAATAAAAAACAACTAAATTCCCATGCAAACCTACATCTACTCTACGATATACTTCGGGGATAATGTTTTGAAAAAATCTCATACACATAAAATCACCAATTTTTCAAGTACTTAAATTTCCACCTAACCAAAAAAATTAATGCTTACTAATTTTTATACAACCTATTTAAGAAAATTGATTTACCAAAAACGTTGAAATTATAATAATTTTATTATTTCAAATCCGAAAACCAATCACTAATATTCATAGAGTTAGCTTCAGAATTGGCGGATTTTTATGATATAGGTAACAATTTTTTACACTTAATTTATCCCTTTAAAACTTGATTTTCCCAAAAAGTTAAGACACAGTTCCCGGTGCTTACTTTCCAATCGGCGGATTTTAAATCAATTAAATTTTGCTTAACCTCCTTAGTGGGAGCCTACGTTATAACAGCAATCTACTGTCAAAATTTCATGATTCTATCTTTTTTTTTACATAAAATACTTTTTTATTTAAAACTTGATAATAATTAATGCTAGACAACAATTCCACCTGATGATGATGATAAATTCTAAGATGTTGAACGCATTGACTTATAAAAGACATTTATAAGTTAATGCGCTCAACATCCTCTTCACATCCTTCATCAGATGGCATTGTTGTCAAGCATTAACTTATTTTATATAAAACAAGTCTAATAAGTCTTCTCTTAAAGACTCCCACATCGTAACTAGGCGTATAATAGTGTAAGCTTTGCGATAATGAATTAGTAAGTCAGTCAAGACATTACATAGATAGAATATATATTATATAATTACATAAACATAATATAGATAAATAGATTATCAAGTTTTAAACGAGAGCAGATACTATTTCTTAAATGTTTTCCAAATCCAATCCAAATGTGTGAGAAACGAACGAGAACACGTTTTAAATTTTCTTAAAACAATATTGACTGATACCTTAGCAGCGACGAAATCAACAATATCTTTTTCTGTAACTGTTGAATTTGGTTGTTTCACTATAAAAGCAGTTGGGAGTTCTCCAGCTAAGAGATCGGGTGCTCCTATTACACCAACGTCTTTGATATCTGGATGCTGTAATAAGAGCGCTTCTAGCTCAGAGGGTGTTACCTGTAATCAAAATGTTTTAGTTTAAATTAGACCCTTAACCTCATCACATATGAAAGTGATAATTCGCTCAGTTAATATATTAGTAAAAAAAACGATTATGTTATGTTTTCGATGAACTCATTAAATTATGCAAATTAAGATTTTTGGGCCTTCGGCTAATGAATGCCGGAGACAGTGTTGAAATTTTTCATGATCTACAATTTTTAGGAATAAAATAAATATTAGATATTTCAACATTCGTTGGTGAAGCGCAACGAAGTTTGGCACGTGCGGATAGTAACGGTAGTGCGAAAATTCTTTCACGTATGTGAAACATTCTATTCAGCGTTTGTGCATTTAATTATGAGTGACCGTTATTGTACTTCCTTAAATTATAATAAAAACATTCATAGGATGAATAACATATTGATCCATACACCATACACCCAGTTTATGCATCCTGTATGGAAAACCATTAATAGGACTTTGACCTCCATTAATATATCGCATCAAAATCTCAAGAACTGTGAGATATTTGTCAAGTAAGCTTGTATCTCAATGGCGTAGTTTTCAATGATATTTAGAGTTTATATTCGTTAACTTAACGTTTATAAATATCCTTGAGTAACCAACTAAAGTCTTACGGATCATATATATGTCGAATATCATGTTAGATTGAGTCTTGTTATACGAGTCTAATTTATATCTCGAATAGGCGAAAGATAATTATTTTATAAGTAGTTATTTCATGAATATTTAAAATTAATTTAACATAATTGTTTATACTTACTTGCCAAGCTTTGTATTTAATAAGTTCCTTTAAACGATCAACTATATAGAAGTAACCGTCTTCATCGTAATATGCAATATCCCCAGTCTTATAAAAACCTTCTTCGTCAATATCATCACTCATATCTTTTCCTACATAACCTTCGAATAATATAGGTCCTTTAACACACACTTCACCAATTTCTGTAGGCCCTAATACTTTCCTGGTTTCAATGTCAACGATCTGTAATTAGACTTTATTGCTTTATTATTTTAATTTTTGCTTTGCTAGTGTATCAAAATTTTTTAGACTAAACAGTAATGCTGACACATTAAATTATGCAAAAAGTATTTTTTAAGGAAGCACATAGGAATTCACTTAAGATATGATTTACTTAATGAAATGATGGTTTAATTTAAAATTTCAACGCCCACGGTTAATCATTACATATTTACTTTCAATACCTTATAATTTAAAGATTATACGATTGCGGATTATATAATTTTTAAATAAAACGGGTACTCACGATTTTTGTGTGGTTTTTACCGATATTTTGATTCAATTAGATGGTTTATTCCCGCTACCGTAATCTCGCCGCGCCTACGAACCATATAATTGAGTCGAAATATCGGTGAAAACTACAAAAGTCGTGAGTACCCATTACAGTTTAAATGGTGACCTGTTAAGTTATTACCTTTATTATGTTTCCTTGTATAATTTGTCCAACACTTCCTGGTCTCGGTGCATGTTCAAATTCTCTGGTGAGCGCTCCAGAGGCTTCAGTCATGCCATAGCCTTGTAATACATGTTTTATATTTGGGTACCTGGTGATGAAAAATTTGAGTTTCTATTCATTATTTGTTTTAGCCTCACTCTGGAGTTTTAGCTAAATTTATCGAGTTTTCAGAAATTTTACTCTGATAAATAAAGTTACATGAAATATAATACTGTTTTTAAAAATTGTAAGGATTCTTATTAGGTAATTGTACAGACAACAACATCATCATTGACATTGACGGGGTGCTTTTCTGAACATAGAGTCGTTTGTTAATGTAAGTTAATAATTTTTAGTCATGGCAATGGCTTTTTGGTGGTTTAAGATTTTTAACACTCGGATAGGTTATTCAATTCGCATCGGGTCAGTGTACGATCATAAGAGTGTGAAAGACGAGAATAAGATGAACAAATGAAGAACGACCGTTCAGCTTCGTTTCTTAATATTTTTGCTTGGGAAAAACCATTGTTAGATAAAATTCATAAAATACCTTTTTCTATAACGGTCTTCCACTATCTTGAAAACTAAAACTTCATAAATACGAATAGCCGTTTAAGTAAATCTGAATCTTCAAAGTCTTTATGTATGTACATGTATACATAAATTCAAAAAAACTATTTCGGAACGTTAATCGTGAGTTTTTTTATAATATAAAATTCCTTTATGTGATGTTAAGAACTGATTAAATATGCATTACGTAAAACGTATTTAATTTATTTTTATTCTTACTTGGTGTGCAATAAAAACTCTTTTATTGTATTATTCCTTTGAAAATATTGTAAGTTATGACAAGAACACAATAAATCATTTTAATGTCTGCCCTTTCTATATTGTTACTTTGTGATTGTTTGTTTAAAAAGCTTATAAAATTATATGATTTAATTCATTTTTAAATTGTTTAAAAATAGATAATATGATAGAATTCGTTATGCCTACATGATTGTCTAATGCTTTAAAGTAGGTCGTCTGAGTTTTAGACTAAACAAAAATTAGTGAGGGTAGTACCTAAGCTAGATCAATTTGGGGCGAGAAATGGATGTAATTGTCTTTTTTAGAATAAATTTGTTGCTGATCTGAATTTTAAAAATGCAGGACAACCGAAAATATGGAATCTTTCTATGATTCTGATAATGTAGGGCCGAAAATAGATATGCCAAAAAAACAAGCTATCTTCTAGTATTTGGCACAAGAAAGGAATATAGTTATGCGAGAAATATAAAAAAGGGTTACAGTGTTTACCTTATAAGGCCAACAGAAATAAAAATAAAAGTTATTAAATTGCTTTGACCAAGATTTTTCAAGAAGAGGCCAATTTGCTACGGTTTGTTTTTACAGGGCTGTCTCTTGTTTTCGTCAGAAGAATTTTATACCGCTGAATGTTACAGCGAATAATTCTCAGAGACGTATAGTATATGAAACCTGGAAAAGGAGCATATCTCGTTCTCGTTATTTGGCAAAATACGAACAAATATTATGTATAACAAATATAGGTAATAGATAATGGTTTTATTAACAAAATTGTGAAGTAGGAAGTTCAAAATTTTTCAGAGGACAAGATGGATATGTATAATGTAAAAATAACAATAAAGTCACACTGTTGCAGACAAACTACATCGTTTAGGTATTTATTTTATGTTCTAATATTTATTATATATTTAAGATAATGTTATATTAATTTTCGAGACTGATTTATTAAACAATTTATTAATAATACATAGACATACTTACACATTTTTCCTTTCAAATGTAATCTTGACTTGATCTTTTTTATGAAATACTTAATTCAAACATTAATCAAAATCATACTCGTAGTAGCAAAAAGTCATTAACCTAGTTTTAAAAATAGGCGTTATAATTTTTAAAATTTTCACATTTATGACGATATAGAGCGATGAATACAACCAAAATTAATTTTATTGTTTAATATTAAGATTTCATAATTGTGTCACATAATGAGTTCTTGTAATAAGCCGATTAGTTATTATAACAATGTTATAAAAATATATTTAATCTCTAGTAATTTAAATATTTACCTCTTTTTAAGTTGACTTATAATGTTCGAACTAAGAGGGGCACCACCGCTGGAAATTATCTCCACTGAACTAATATCATGTTGTTGCGCAATGGTCGAATAACACAGCGTCACCAGCAAGGAAGGTGGGACTAAAAGTATTCCAACCTATAACATTTAATATGGATTGTTATATATTTTAGGAAAGTAAAAAGTTTGAGTGTTTTCGGTATGGCTTTGCCACGTAAAATGTTTTTTGGAAATTATTAATTTATTATTATTAATTATCTTTTAGAATTTACATATACTATTGATAATTATTAATATAATAAATTTAAAAGCTCTATTATTATATTTCTGCATAAGATGTTCTTGCGAATAAAATTACTCATACAAAAGTATTTAATGCTTGCCCATAACATCATTACGTATTATAATATAAGAATTATTAAATATTTTTGTTATATATTAATACCTTATATTTTTCAATGGTTTGCACGTAGAGTCGTTCGTTAAATCTTGGTAAAAATACTAAGGTTCTTCCATCTACTAATTCATCCATTGTACACATTAAGCCCATACAAGACGACCATGGAGCTACTGTTAGAAGTATTTTCGATGACATGGTATATCTGTGCAATTTTTTTTAATATAATACATATATTTTGCTACAGATAGATAAAGATTTTTGAGACAATTTTTACCAACGTTTAAACAAATTCTTCCGAAAGTGAAGTTGAGTTTTATAATGGTGATAGATACTAAAAAATAATGTACCTTGTTTATTAAAAAAATTAGGTTCTACGAGGAGGGTTCTCCCACTTCACATGGATCATAAATACCCTATAATATATTTAAATCTCGTAGACCTAATAATAAAAAAAAAACATTTGTCTTAATACATTGTTGTTTCATCCGATTCTCACACGTTTAAAAATGTTGACTACACACCCACTAGTGGCTTGATAGTCGGTTACCCACAAGGGAGTTACGAATTCGAATACTGTACACACCTCTAATTTTTAAGAGTTGTGATTATTTATAATTACTTTTAATACGATGCAGGAACTCACGATAAATAAATTTACCCATATAATAGTATAATGTGTTCCAAAATAATATTCAATTATTATTACTTTTTTACGATGGAAGACATCGTAAAGAAACCTGTATGTTTGGAATGTTCTCAAAGGCGTGTGAAGTCTGACAATCCGCAGTTAGCCAGTTACGTCTCATAGGAGACCCGATCTCTCACGTTCTCACAGGAGACCTGATTCCGGTAATGCGGAAATTAAAGATTGTAGTGAAATAATGCTCACAAGTATATATGTATTAAATTCTTTACATAAAATGTTTACTAATAAACATATGTAATATAATAATGTAAGACTTACGGTGGTTGCAATGCGGCGACAATAAGATTTTGGTGGTTTATTTTAGCTCCTTTTGCTGGTCCTGTAGTCCCCGAAGAATAAAGTATGAGAGCACTTCGTATTTCTCCTTAAATAGATACGTTAGATCGATTAATATTAATAAATTAGGTCCACCCTTCATTGAAATTATTCTTCGTTAAATTTATTTCTCTTGTTACCTTTGAAATCAGGACTTTTGAACTCAGATATATCTACATGTTTCTCAATTAAATTTTTAAAACATGTCAATCCAGTATACTTGCTTAAGTTATCAAATGAGACAAATGTTTGTACTAAATTTACTTTTTGAATATCGTTGAAATATTTTTTATATGTGTCTTCGGATAGAAACATGTACTTTGGCTTCGAAATTTTTAGTGCGTGGACCAATTCATCTAAAAATTAAATTTTCGCCATTAGATGCCAGTCGGTATTTATGAAGTTTTTTCCAAAATAGTAAATGTTAACTGTATGCCTATCAGCAGGTATATAATCTTTATATCATGGATCGTTAATTATTTGCCAAAACTAATACAATTACAATTAGAACCTTTTCAGAAAGTCTATTCCTACTAACTAACAAGGGCAGGAAACTTAGTTTTTTTTTATTATTATTAGGGCAAACATAGGGTCAAAAAGCAGCAGATGTTGCCTGTATAAGTAACCCAACAAATTAGTGGTATTTCTAATATATTAATACGTTTTTCTTTACCGTCTATTGAAACTTCAATGTAAAACGATTTCATGGTAAAATACGTATGATAGGTAAATATTTAAACAGTATTATTTACAAATCGAAAGGAAATAGTTTTTTAATCTGAATTAATATTTGATTACAATCTCACCTTATGTTTAGTGGTCATGTAAAACTGAATAGTAAAGCGCATTTTAGTGGAAGCACTTTCAATATTAACTAGAAAACACCTACATTATAAGAAACTAACGCGAAAAACGATATGTCCAGTCTTTAATTTTCTACGTATTTTTTACCTTTGATGTAAGAACTGTTAATAAGGGTGACAATTCCTTCTGTGCAGAGCACAGCTATGTACGTAACAATGATTTCAATTCTATTTTCACTGCATATGGCAATCACATCATTTTTCTGTACGCCCAGATCCAAAAGCGAAGAAGCCACATTTACCACTTGTTGGGCCAACTCTTCATAGGTTATTTGGTTTTCCTTCCGTGCATTTACCTTAAAAAATTAAAAACACACATTTACATTTCAGTAGCGTAAAATAAGAGTGAATAAAGTAACTAATTATTATTTTTATTTTATAGTAAATACTGGCAAACTACTTTACGCCCATATGAAGGTAAGTGGTCATTATAACCTTTGAACACATGCAATGCTATCGCTGGATTGGGAATTTCTAGGATGTTGCCGATATTGAAGAATTAATTTATTACTATTTTTGAAGAACTTTAAATCCCCAGAAGGAAGCCCATTCCATAAACTGCAGGTTCGTGGCAACAAGGAACGCAGAAAGCGGACAGTGGCAGAGCACTATGTTTTAAGGTAATGTAGATGAAACTTCAATCTTTGTCAAGTTGCTTGATGGAGCAAGGTGGTTAGTGACAGCAAGTGGAACTCAGAACACTAATCATTATATAAGACGATAAGTACACAGAGAAAGCCTCTCGTAGAGAGAGGTCACTTCGGTGACTTAGCTTAGCTTAGGATCGTCGACATAGTCGTCTAATAACACGCCTCTGCACAGAGATAAGAAAGGTTAGTTGGTAATTGGGTGTACTAGCACCGAGGTGAGAACAGTACAAAGTATGTGGTCTTACTTGGGCTTTATGTAGGAAGAGGGATTGTTTTGGCAATAAGTACTTGCTTTGCACTGTTTATTATATTGCGCTTTGATGTCAACCACCAAGATCTCAATATTCTTACTTATTGTTATAGGTATGTTGTGGAACTTTGGCGCAGTAATAAATAGGGCTTTTTTAGTGAAGAATACACGACTTGTGTCTCGACAGGGTTAAAACGGACAAAATTTAGTCGACCCGATTAAGAGTGCTCGACTTCAGATACAAGTCTGATTCTCCTTTCCTCTCAGTGTGACCAAGAGGTACTTGCACGGTTCAAATAATGCGTTTCTCCAGTACTATATTTCTAGCAATGTATGCTGGATATTGATATCGGTATATCATAGATATACAGGATAAATAGGTAGGGTGGGAGAGATTACCAAATCTTGCGGAACGCTATAATAAATGCGTTTCATGTCCGAAAAATTGACTGTCGACCGCGATCGTAATGGCATATTCGAATAGAAAATTATCTATCTAATAGCAGTCTCCCAGATAGGGCCTAAGATCGTAATTTTGATAGAACGGCTCTGTGCCATATCCGATCAAACGCCTTCCGATGGAAAGACTTACAGCCAGTGCCTCAACTTTAATTTCAATTGGCTGTGTATAACCTGCTTCATCAGAAATGGGAAATTATCGCGATAGGCTTGTAATTTTTTTGGTGTTGTGTGCATGAGAGCTACCTTCCATGAGGATGGCACTTTACCTACAGTATAAAGAGGAAGAATGAACCCGTTACCGGGCGAGCGGGACTCAGCTGGAGAGCGTATGTACATCGTATATACATAGGGATGCAGGTATGACACATGGGGGACCCTTTGAGTCATTGGCAACTGTGCCCACGGTAAATGTCATTTGCGCATATACAGACTTATCATCCTAAGGAAGTCCTCTGCCTGTGTATAACAATTACTAACTACTACAAAGGATATAACAGTTATATAAACAGATTGGTGAAGGCGTTACGACAGATTATTGACATTTGATATTCAGTTTATGTAACAGTTGAAAGATAAATTGACACTAATAAATACATAAGCAGAGTAGTGGTTACAGAGCTATGGTACACATTTTCACCAAAATAGGTTGTTTCATTGATATTTTAGCCGTTACAGGTAATAAGTAATCATATAAATTATATTAATCGTGATTTAACAGAAAGGGTCATATATTATTATTTGAAATAAATTATAAATTTAAATTAAGGAATTATCGTGCTTTAAATGCATTGTTATATTTTTATAGAAGTAATTAAAAATGTTGTTTCGTTTAGTCTGGAATAAGAAAAGTAGTAACTAAGTAATATTTAAATTTGTTGTATTTATAAGGCAATAAAATATTATTATTATTGGAATTTGATTACAATGATTTGAATACATTGAAAATTAAGTTTAGTCACAATGTATTTCTTTCAATTAAAATTTAATTAAATACTGTCCACATACTCTTAATTTTCAGGAAACAAATTTTACTACTATTGTCTTTACGAGTAGATGATGGTAGATGATATTACTTTTTATTACTATTATTCATTAAAGTCACTTATGGCCACTGTTATAATTTTCACAGCGGATCACCACACTTTAAAACTATTTAAACCACGAATAACTTACCAGTGCTAGTTTGTTTTTGAACTTAACAATGATGTCCAGAACAAATCTTCCATAACACTTATTAGTAGGTAGATCAACACTTCCACCGAACAGAATTCCAGCAGTACGAGTCATTTCGCAAAATGTATTGTATTTGTACGTATGTAATGTTAGATTAGAACAAAATACATCTATTGACTGAGGTACAACTGTGATCACATTTATCTATGTCGCTTACGCATGAAGTTGTATCTTTAAATTTACGATGTAATTATAGATGTGTCATAGATACGATGAAAATAGGCATAGTTTAAATCAAGCGAGTCACTTTAAAACTAATCTATTTAATTTAAAATATTTAAAGTAATTCGAACGAAAGTAACAATTATTTATTTTTATGGATTTATCTATTATTACAATTATTTATCGTAGGCAACGGCGAGAACGATAATTTATTTAAATAAATTTTTAATTAGGTCACTTTGTCTAGAATAAGTGAAGCGGGGATGCAAAGAAAATTTAAAGCTATAAGCTTGTTTTTTGTTCTATAATAAAAAATACACTATATCTTAATATCACTACTTAAAAAAACTTAATTCTTTCAAGCTGTGATATATTGAAAATAAAAGATATGGTAACTTAAATTATGGCTAAATTATACTAAACTCTATTATTACTGGAAATTTCAACGATATCTATTTAAAATAATCCAGACAGAAAAAAATATTGATTCCGCCTAGTATTGATTGTTGTATTGTTTCGCCTGTATGTATCCTTGTAGAAATCTTAAATATAATTTTTCATCAACATCCAAACGTCTAAACTATTAAAAATATGTCACAAATATATAGAACCATTATTCATATACAATTTTATAATTATCACCTCTTATTTCTAACATTATATTTAGTAACAATGTATTTCTTTTAATTAAAATTCAATTAGATGTTGCCCACATACTCTTAATTTCGATGAAACAAATATAACTGCTGTTGATTATACGATGTATAAATGTAATCGACCTTCTAAATTATCTCATGAAGTAGTTATCACTATTTTACATTGAGTTTAGAATATACATACTAGTAGGCAGAGTTACAGGTTATCGGATAGATATAATTACGTCATATCGCGTAATTAAATACATTATGATGCGATTGTAATTGAAAACTTATATAATCGTAGACATTATTCATCTAAACGTACTCACGCCTTTTGTATTTCGCATGCCGATTTTTAGACCTAATTAATTGGGCCATGGTCACAGATACTAGCAGGACTTCATTAAACCTTAGTCAAATAAAAAATCATTCTAATCAGTCGAAGTTTATGTAGAAAAAAAGCAAATATATTTGCATGTTTTTAATGAACTTTATTAAAATAAATATGTTAGATGGATTGGAATTATTAGAATGAGATATCAAATTCTTAATTAATTTAATATTCATAAATAAATCAAAATAATCTAAATGATATCACTCTTAGAAAATCAAATCCCAAATCAATATTATATTGAAAGTCTAAATTTTAATATTTTTCTTACATAGAATTATTTATTATATTTTTCGCTTTCGCTGCTATTCATTTTCTGATTTAGAAGATTCTCAATTTATCCTTCATCGACTGCCTAATTTCTCACACACCTTTCTTCATTTAATTGCTTCAGGTAAGTCCTGTTAAATTTATAAATTACATCTACAACAGCCAATTATCATACAGGCTCCTGCAGGTAAACTTCAATCAATGCGCACCCGTCCTAAATACTATATAAAATAGGTTTTTCTCAGAAAACACATGATTGATTATGTTAATATATCGAAACACCTTCTGTTTTTTCCCATTTATCGTATTTTCGCGTGAATTTATTTTCTTTATCTTCCAACTTTTACATATCTTGTGTAACAGGAAGAGAATATATGTATAATTGAAAATAAGACTTTGCAATCCCACCGATTCCGAGCGGGCTCCCGTTCAATTTACGACCAGGTTAGTGCCGCACATTGCCTGCAGGATCCCGGTATTTCGGGATCCGGTATCCTGGTATTGCCTTATCACTGCACATCGTTGTTTTTTCTACTACTGTTTCGGAAAGCGTTTTAGCAATGAGGAGAAGAAATGGCAAAGTAGGTGAACTTTTCACTACAAGGTGCACGTCATATTCTCTGATAGATTTACTGTCATATTTTAGGTGGATATAACCAAATTACGTATTAATTACTTGTTAAATTAAATGAAGTTGAAATTTTCGAAAGTCAAACTACGGCATCACTTCAACAAATCTTTAACGTGAGCGGTCCTGGAAGGAGAAGTAGCAAGAAACCCTCAAGGAGTATTTTTTTCTATTCCCTGTTAGTTAAGGACAGACTTCTGACGACTGACCAAAACAAATAATTTTAAAGATGTAAACTATTTATCAAATCACAAATATGTTTCAAGTATGTTGCATAATGTTATGTTAATGATTTGGCCGTATTAGGGCTGCCTATCGTATAGGGTATCGTAAGAGGCGACATAAGCCAGCCTGCTTGGTGATAGGGCTTCGTGTTTCGTTAACCCTACCTGGCTAGCTACTACCTTCCTGCTTGAGTTAACCACTAAAACGACTCGTCGTGTTCCGACAGGGGGCTTGAGAATTTTTTTTTACCTTCTCATTTCCTGGCCGAAAACGCATCAGTATTACCTTTGGTCTTGCTGATATCAATGGGCGACGATAACCACTTACCATCAGGTGGCTCGTCTGCTTGTTTGTCGGCTATTAAGATAAATAAAATATTCAACAAAAATAAAATGAAAAAGAATGTCAGAAATGTCATCAAAGAATGTCAGACAAAGAAGATATTTTTGTAAAAGGTGTATAGTCACTTGCTTCGCTTAGCGTATGAATTGTAAATTTGATAAGTTTCTTTAACCGGTTGGCTATAAAAAAGTAAAGTCTGTCGTAATATGCAGCGTCCCCAGTTTTATAGAAGCCTTCAACGTCGATACCGTCACTTAAATTTTTCCCTACATAGCCTTCGAATAACACGAGTCCTTACACATACCTCGCTCGGTTCATCGGTTCCTAATATTATTATGTTTCTTGTGTCAACGTCGACTTTCGCCGTTCAATGTCGTAAAATAAGTCTTTTATTTGAAATTTAATATACATTTATGATATTTTTATTGATTCGTCAAAAATATTACTATACTAACCTTTGGCACAGTAAAGTGTCTGATTTGACATGTTACAAATGTGATGTGAGTTATTTAAAATTATTGTCAAAATGCAGGCATTAGATAGCGATCGGATGTTTTAGAGAGTATCGTATTATTTACTGTCATTGCTGCGATCATCAAGTAATTTAATTCAGTCTAGTTTCGAAAACATTGTATTGTTACGAAGCTTCTCGAAGTCGGCAGGCTTGCGAAGTCTCTAGAAGGGTGGCCGACCGTTATGGTGAGGCAAACAATAGAGGCAATAAAAGAGAAACCCAGGTAGTAATAAAAACTACCTGGGTCACTCCAGGCCAATCTGGCCCGTATGCCTCAGGTAAAAGGGGCGAGATTAGCATAGATGAGGGCCGAAATGGGGTTGGTTACCTGGCCCGCTATTGTTATGTCGATTTCCGGGAATTCCTGTTGTTGTTGTTGTTTACTACAACGAAGGGCGTGGAAGGATCTGGAAGCCCGGAAATCGATATAAATAGCAGGCAGGGTCGGCCACAAGGCATTCGGTCTCCGGATACGAAGTGAAGAGTTCTCTCCCTACGAAGCGAATACCTGCGATCTACGAGTGTAACTGTGATTGTGAAGTGTGTGTGAAGTAAAATAAAGTCTCTGCGGAACTATTGTGGCATTTTTACGAGCCTACGGATCCTGACACGTAACAGTATTTAGAATCTTACGTCCAACAGCGGACTACCAAGGGCTGATGGATAGATGATGAATGATTTAGAATCTTTTAGAAAGCAACAAGTTCACAGATGCACCTACAGATTGTTTTTTGCGAAGCAATGTATATAGAAGCTACTTTGTGAGGTATGGACAAATTTATAGTAAGTACACGATGTGAATCAGCAATCTTTTAAGCAACGATTGTGTTATATTTTATTATTGAAGGTTTCAAATTGCGTTTTAATGTGTGTGAACGTTTATACTACTACTACTTATTAATTCATTAATACATAACAAAAGATTATAGATACGATACATAATACACATATATCATGTTAATTATAAAACGAAAGACATAGATAATTTTCACTCACTCACACCCTCACACTAATATTTTATGTGTTAAGGATGACATGAATGTACACAATGAGTCAACACAAATACCCAAGACTTCACAAATATAAAATAATTACATTAACTGGGTGCACAAAATAAGTAAATTAAAAGAAATATCTGTCATATAATTAATTGTATACCGCGCAGCCAGGAATGTGGCTCCGTACCACTCGATGCGATTTCTACAGTGATAATGCATCTTTATACATTACATGACTGAATTTTCAATTACAATTTTCTAATTAGTGTTAATAGACAATGATTTTTAATAATCTCCAAAACTTTATGACATGTGATTATCAAAATAACTGTTTTTATGTCCATGTCGAACGATGAGAATGACAATTTATCATCAACAATGAAATGCATCAATATGATTGTCTATCAACACTTTTAAAACGCAAAATTGTAGATTAGTTTTAAATTAAATTAAAGTGGAATCAAATGAAGTGTTTCCTAATTTACTTCTGCAAATTCCTTACAATCTTAATTAAAATAAAGTGTATCTTCCCACGTTGTTTACTCTTTTATCTTTTATATTACTTTTTTATATGTGGGTATCATGACCTTTTATATAACTTATGGGGACCAAACAATAATACCTCATCTCATCTCATCTCATCATGGGTTTGACATTGTAAAACACATTCCAAATGTCGTGCGTTTTTTATACCTTAATTTATTTCTGCGGATAAAAAAAATATTTCTAGGAGTTTAACAGGTGTTAAATAAATTTTTGTCAGGTAATTATTTAGTGCTGATTTCGTAACATAGATGAGAAAATAATTACTTTTATATCAAACAATATTTCAATGTCATTTGTAATCAATATCTAGTCTATGGCAGTGTTAACTTATTCCATGGATAGCACTCAGTAGGTAAACGTAATTTGTTAGTACGCCTGCGCTCGAAACAGGATCGCCCACGCCTCCATCTCTTCTCACGGAGCGGCCGCAATGGCGACCGGCGACGTGACTCACAGGCCATATAATTTTGTACCATAGCCGTATCGATAAGTTACCATTATTACCGTAGATTGTTCTACTTCATGTATGATATGTAACTTCTGTACGAGATGTGTGATACATTCTAAGCAAGTGATAACGTTTTACTTACAGGAAAACTCCGAGAAAATTTGCTTTGAAATTATAAATTAATTAAGCCGTGTCTTTACATAATTTCTTTTTTTTTCTATCGAATGATTAGATATAAACCTACTGATAAGATATAGAGTTAAAATCTATAAAAGATTGCAAATGCGATATTAAGTGATAATCTTGTCCATAAAAAACAACTCTTATATATATTGACATTATCAATAAGTGAGGCTCTAAGATAGCGTATTTAGATGTTGAAAGCAGGTATGTGGGAGTCTCTAGACTTTATCAAATGGAATATTTAATATGATATCCATACTTACGGTAGTAATTTTCTAAAGAAACAATTCTTTAACATAGAACTGTCACATCTCATGGTATTGTCACGTGAATCGGTAATAGAAAATTAGGTAAAGGTGAATGAATTTATGAGCATATGAAATAAAAAAAAAGAAAATATGTCTACTTATTCTAATGAGCTTCATTATACTTTGAAATAAATATTGATGCTTAGATGTTTTACGATGTATGCAGGTACTTTTATTTATTGCAGCTATTTTTATAAAATTCCTACCGTCGTATATGATGTTCACAGGTAATAAGAGATTAAATTAGAAAAATTAAAAGTGATAATAATAAAATTGATACTAGTTGAGAAATACAAATATCACTAGAAAAAATTAATAACATATAAGATACTCTTGTTTTATCGACAATGATGGCTCATATTTCATAAGAAAACTGGTATATTATGTGGGACCTCTGTGCTTAACACGTATTAAATACAGAATTTCCCCATGTGGTTATTAAGCTATACCTTGAAAAAATTGTACTTTCTCAGATGCTAAGCTGAAAATGCGATTTTTCCTTAAATTGAAGATCCAAGTTTCTTATTTCGGTGAAAGTCGATTTGCCTGTCATAAATGTATGTACTCTATTCATAGTAGCTTCAGCTAAGGCCAGTTCGCGTATACAGTCCCACGTTTACTAATAAAAGACCTCCTGTGGTGATGGGATCGTTCATGGAAACGCTGCGACCGGTTACCTTGTTTGGGTTTTACGTCCTGATTCATTAAACTATAAGATGATTGCTCTGTGCCGGTCTGTCGTAAAGATGAACAATAATTTCTGGGCAGTAACGAACGATATGAAGCGACGGTACTTATTTATTGTCATTACAGTCGGTTGTCGACGGTGTATCATTTATTTATTCTACAGTCATTAATACGTTCTCTAGGCATACTTCAACGTTGTTAAATTGTGAATATCATGAAAAATTTTAAGACATAATAGAAATAATTACAGGATAGCCACGACGTCTTACTTCGATGCCTGTTATCGTAATAATGCACTAGCACGCCTTGTTTGATTAGTTCTCACATTTGTCCGGTGGGGAGCCACTGGTGGATCCAGATCTGGTTTTGCACAAATTGTTAGACGACGCCACGACATCGTCGTGGTAGAAATTTCCATGCTCATGGCTTAACGGGAAACACTGAATGTGATACAAAACTTGTATTGGGATACTCATAAATGTATAGAATTATGATACCAAGATAACATAGAAAATATTTTTATATTCAATTAAGTGAGTACGATAGGATTAAATAGCAGTATTACTTATCAATAATGTTTTATGATATTTAATTAATTACATGACGCAGTGAGCATGTAAATAATATCATAAAAATCACTAATGAAATTTATTTTGTCAAATGCAATGGCATTTTTTAATGAATATTTTATACAAAATCCTTAATTTTTTTTCATTTATGAATGAACGAATAAATTAAATAATACTTATTCGAAGTTGGTGTTACAATCGCTTTTTGAACGTTAAACTACGCCATTGCTTCAACAAACCCTACCGTGAGTGGTGCCGGAAGCAGAAGCAGTAAGAAACTCCCGAGAAGTTTTTTTTCCTACTCATAGTTACATAAATGGAATTTAGTTGGTCAGTTTCGTAATGCACGTGTAGTAGGTAGTACTATATGTGTAATTTGTACTGAAGTAATATGCTGCAAGACTTCAAGTCTCCTGTGGTCTGTGCGAACATAGTTATGCTAATAAAACCTCCACGCACATGGGTGTTTCCGTGAATATTTCAGAGTATTAGCATCTTACGTTTATCTACCCCTAGTTTTACAAATACACTGGACTGTTCATGAAAAATATCTATAACTATCTTAAGCAATCGATCTGCTGATAGGGCTTGCAAAAACGGCATAGTTTCGAAACTCTCAATATTTTAAATCCAACTAAATAGATTATTTCGGATTTTTCGGGTTGGTTTAAAAGTCAATAAAAATGCTGAAATTTAGTTTTATTTTAATATTTTCTATCGTTTTCTACACAAATCTACTGCTTCTCAACACAATATTTTGAGATTAGATTACGAGTAATAGTGTATAATTATAAATACTAATATGTAAAATTAATAATCGATTAACAAACTGATAATTTTATAAAAGAGGAAGTAGATAACATGAAATTCTTAGGAGTATTAATTGATAAAAATTGTAACTCGCAAACATACGTTCACTATGTTTGTGACAAGCTCGGTAGGTTTGTCTTCGGAATACAAAGAATACAGCCGACGGTATCTACTGAAGCAGCGCTTGGTGCATATTACGGAAATCTTCAATGCTTTTGTACGGTCAAGTTCAAGTTCAAAAGTTAAGCCTGAGAGCTACTCCCAAGGCCTGTTTTACAAACAGCTGCAAACCTTTATTTAGAAAGTATCGCATCCTGCCACTAGTTTGTATGCACATTAAAGAAGTTTGTGTGTTTTTGAGACAATATGCACAGTATTCTGTACGTCACTGTAAAGTTAGAAACAAGAATGTTATAGTTAGAATAGTACTCGTAAATATAAACTGCACTTCCCGAAATGTCGATTGAGCGAAAGAAATACATAATGTCATGAAATAATAATTTATAGAAAATTACTCAATAAATTTAAACATATGACTGTTAATAGTTTGAAAAAGGAAAATCACACACTGGTTTACACAAAATTGTTTTTAAGACTGATACATAATGGCCAATAATAATGCAATGAAAATTGGATTGATTTTGGCTATTATTTTGATATGGCTGCTCGCAATTAAATGATATAAATTGTACTAATTTATTTTGACATTTCGTTATTATTTTTATTTTTATGATTTAATTTTTACAAGTGACTAGATGAATATAATGATAAATTCATTTTACCTATTATAGATGAAATAGGTAGATTGTAATTTGGACATATCTGCGCCGTTACCACCTGAATATGCGATATATATGTGATATCTGAATATATGTGAGTGAGACTTTTTATGTTAATATTTGTATTCTGATAATAAATAAACATCCAATCCACTCTATTATGATGTATTTTATTACAGTTTTTGGTACATTTATGAATAAAGAAGAACAGTTTTTGTGTGAGTTCTGTAAAACTTAAAAATTAATAGTCGAAAATACTGAATTTATGACTATAAAAAATTAGAGTACCAAAGTCTATCGGTTATGTATTTTTTTATTATCCAGCCAAACAATTTGCATGCCCTATTTTCTGACGAATAAGTTTAAAATGCGACCAATAAGTCATACGAGACCTCAATACCAAAATGATTTCCACAACTCCGTTCAATTGGGCCCAACGCCCCAATGTTTAAATATTCAGTTAACAGCATTACAAATGCGACAATTTGTGTTTAGCGCGCGTTAAGTGGTCGGCCGCTTATGGTATTCTCACACTTAAGCAGAAACTCTTAAGATCAAACAGTAATTATCTCACTTTATGACTGCCGCATACACAGAGTTACAATCGGGGCCATTATTACGCGTCAATAACGATACTGAAAATTAGCGTCTGGTTGGTTAAGTTTAGTTGAAATGAGATACAGGCGGCAGTGATAGAGCAACACAAATTCTATTACAAATCATTTTCGCGTTTAACTATCTGTATTTTGTTACAAAAAAAATTTATGCACTTCTTAAAAAAATACATTTTGCTTCTACTCATATCGAACAAGTAAAACAAATCTGTTTTTTACAACTTTTGCATTTATCGTAAATATGCTTGTCGCTTGGAAAAAATAAACTTTTCAACTTAAATTTTTTAAATAGTTTGTAGCGAAATATAAAAATAATGTAGTATGATTATACTCAAAGTAAAATTTTATCAAATTACCTGCCAAATTACAAAAAGTGTTAATGGAGTTATTTTGAATTAAATATGCTTGTTTAATTTACTATGTTTCTGAAGTTTGTAATTAATTATAAAATCTGCTTGTAAGCAAGGTTTGGCATTTAGTTGTAAAGTCATCATTCCATTCAACAGAATTTGTTAGCGAACCTAGACAAATATTACAGGTAGCGGTAAAACAACTTTCTTAAGACGCATACGACGGTTTTGAATACTATTACATTATTAGCAGGTCGCAGGTTTGAACACGAGACTTCGCAAACAATGTTCTTCAGCGGATAGGTGCTAGCGTGAGAAACAAACACTGTCGCTCTCACAACATGATAAACATATTATTTGACTAATAGACAGAAGTTGGGAAAGAGACAGAATGAGAGAAATGTTTACGGTGTAGTAACCTAATATTCTTAGAGAAAATCATAGAACATGAATATACTGATATAACACTTTGTGTACGAGTAATAGCACTAACATATTTTGTGAGTTTGTGTATATATGGAGAGTATTCTCCGGAACCACGGCACCTATTCATATAGTTTGAAATTTCTTTTACCATTTGAAAGGTAAATTACTCGAGATGGACATACGCTATAAAACAAAACATCTTTGTACTTTATTTCGGGTGTCGTTACTATTGGTGAACTTAAAAATCAAGGTTCCCGAAGTGAAGTCAATGTCGGTTACTAGTAAAGGTAGGTAAATTTATAGAGCTATAGAATAGTTGGTAAAATTTTGAAAACAGAACGTGAACCATCATATTCGGATTTCGAACACTAGTGGTTATATACTATCGTCATGTAAAAATTAGTATATATTGTGAATCTACAACATTATAACAATCTATTAGACGTACTTACAACAAAGAGCAAATACAGGGATAAGTAATGATGCTTGTTATCATAAATTTTCATGCTGGTTAGTGATTATATTGTATATGTACGGGACGGCCGGGGTTTTTATCAATATTATCACACAAAGTGTACTTCGTAAATATTTAGTTGTTTGTAACATTTGATCTTCCATCATCGACTGAACTCATTTTCATCTTACAACAGTTTTTATACTCATACTAATTAGTCAATTACAATTCAAAATAATTTTGACAAACTTAAAATGTGTACAATGTAGTGTGTCTTCTACATGAAATACTTTTAACAATTTATTCTTACATTTTAACATAAGATATACTAACAGTGCTAGGAGTGTTGTACAGTATTCATCTAATTTAGAGATGTTAACTTCCGTGTACTAGCAAATGTAATCAAGACAATATTTTTGTCAATACAACATCCTTTAACTTAATATATGATTTATAATTATGGCGCAGCTAATCTAACATATAAGACTAGCAGCGTTAATTAATTTTTAATACACACATAATTTGAGACAATAGAGATGTATGTGTGCGTGATTCGAAATCGGTTTTGCCGTGTGGGGTACGTACGGTTCACTAGGCTACCACTGATCCCTCATGTATGTATTAAAAATTAATTAATAAGAAAAACGTCACGAGGAAACCTGCATACCTGAGAGATCTTCAGAATGTTTTCGTAAATGAAAAAGTCTGTCTATCTGTACAGCAGTAGAAGGGTGTAGATACTGATATCCACGAAATATGTAATAATAATAGAGCGTATATTAAAAATTTCTATACTGATATATGATTTAATGAATCTTTGGGGTGCTAACCACAGAACAATTCAAGGTAATCTAATCAGGAGTAATAAAAATATTGTTTTATCTCGTATCTGTAGGTGAAGTTCGAAGTGAAGGTGAAGTAATATATATATATATATTACTGTCTATGTGACACTTCGAACTTACATATATATATAATATATAATTTTATGTAGTTAAAAACATTACGAATCGTCTTTCTTGAATTTTATTGCGTATATATAAATGATTATATATTAACAAATAAATAAATGTACATGTAGTACTAACAATATTTATTTATTGGCATTATTGACATTTATAAAGAACTCGCATGCATAATTACAGCGAGTAACTTGCCACTGCCGCTACTATGTTTCTAGGAACGACTCCACTGATCCCTAGCAAGATCAATCGAGCAAGTGTTCGTAGATGCATCGTTCGTTCCTTACAAGATTAACGGAAAATACATTGTAACTTTAACAGGTACTCACGATTCTTGTGTTTTTAACGATGTTTCGACCTAATTACATGAACAATGGTTTCGCCGTTACCGTGATAATCCAATTAAAATAAAAGTAAGTAGTTTCCTGCTAACCCGATAAGACCTCATACTCAAGTATCTGTAAAGTTTTTTTAGTCAGTTGGAGACGAGTTTGGTTGGAAAAAGTCATTAGTACAACCCATATGGTCCCACTGCTGGGCTTGGATAGGCTATAGCATAGATAACAGTATACTAACATGGCCATAGTCTGCCACGCTCACCACGTAAGAGTAAGCAGACTTCAAGTACCTTTGAGAGTATTATGTAGAACTCTCACATATACAGGTTTCCTCGCGGTGTTTTCCTTCACCGAAACACGGGATAATCACTTTGTAATATGTAAAAACAATTAAAAATAGCAGGTGCGTGCAGGATTGGAACTAGCGTCTCCCGTGCGGCAAACCTATGTACGTTCAACCACTAGGCTATCATTGCTTCACTGAAGTTGCATAATATGTTCAATTATAAAATGATAAACTCCTTGTCATTACCAAGACCATACTTTCTTGAGCTCTTCATATAAAAAGTACAATATAGTTGACTGGTACACGTATATATTATGCTTTATAGAATAACAATAAGTTACTACTTTCAGTTGAAAACAGGAATGTAACAAACGGAATTGACAACACATTAGATTAGGCAACACACCTATCAGTACAAAGTGACTAAATTGCTTTCCTTCCAAGATAAACTGGCCGAGATTAATGAGCCTAACGTGCAAAACGTTTAAACCCATTCCGGCTAAAATCCGACGAGTCAGTTCCATATATTAGAGCTAGCGAAAATGTTCCTGGCACAAATTTTGATCATTAACATTAACCAAATTAGTTTGTATAAAGAGCCTTCCCCCATTTATCGGCGTAGGATCGACTCACAACAATAAAATATGTCGTGCGCGTAATGTAGTTGAACCTATTAATTACACCGTATATACATAAATATGAATATCACCTGATCGTTAAGGTTTATGGTAAGAGTTGGAATCCAACTAAGCTAACTTGTTACATTTAGAAAAAAGGAAGTATATTTTATATTATTAATGTTCGATTAATACTTTATTCCATAGTGTAATGTGTTTTTCATAATTTATCAATAGCCAAGAATATTAAGCACTAACTGTACAAAACTGGAAACTTAATGTTTTATAATTTTAGTGCGCTTTTTACCAACAGAATAGGAAATACTTTCTTTATTTAGTTAGTTTCATAGGTAGGTAGCGTTTTGGTGAAGTTCCGATAGAGCAGTATCGAAAACGGTTGCCTAAACAATATCTTTGCAAGGTGATATATATGCTTCCTATCATTTTTGAAGAGATTTGGTTTAAACTAAAATAAGCATTCTAGGATTCAGTTGATTATTTTGACCGTTAAGAGAATGAAATCTTAGAATCCATTATACAGACAATAAGGTAAAGGATGAGGAAATGTCATATGGTGGAACATTTAGCTTATAAAAACGCCAACTCTTAAGAGTAACATGCAAGGAATAAAACTATTACGACATAGCTTTTATCTATATCACATTCGGGATACGTTCAGAAGCTGACAGGCCTTATCGATTGACTATCAATAAATCAGGAAAACCCCAAAGTGTCCCTAAGCTTAGCTCCAGGACATTATGCGAACGAATTGAATAAATTACTGTTACATTTCTGAACGTATTTCATGAATGTATGTACCGCACGCCTTTTATCGTCAAGTAATGACTTAACGTATCTCATATGTAAGTATATCTATTTTGAGATAAATGTTTGAAGTATAACATGTTCAAAGTTTAAAAGCTAGTAACGTCGAAAATATGTATTTTGGGATACTGTATCAAATGGCATGTTTGTACAATATTGATTATTGTTTTAGTTATCGCCATCGATATTATTTTATCTAAATCGCAGTAGATTTTGCTATTCCTAAAATTCTCGATACGCTCGTCATCAAACTTCAAGACAAGAGCCTTTGCTCGCATACCTTGACAGTTATCAGAAAGACTTCAATAAGACTGTACAAAGCCTTACTAACCTTTGTAGTACTTTTATCGTCTTATTGCCGTAAAAGCGACCTTGTTCTGTCTCGATAATAAAACGTGTCGTAGGTGGTCGCTCGGCGTGCGGCAGATATGCCCATGTGCCTTTATTGAATTGTACAGTTTTACTATTTCGACACAAATGTTTATTGCTCAAAACGTTAAAGTTCATAGAATTGTGTAGTCGCGTAATGTAAGTTATATAGACTCCCGCGTTGTTTTATTCGTGTCGTAAAATATATATTGTGCAGTAAATGTGGCAATACTACTACTTAGATGTGTAGTAAATACGTAGAAAAAACCATTTATTTGGATTTTGTCCATGAGCGTGATAAATAAGACCACACCCATACTTAAATCGTTTGTAGTGAAAAATACCAAAATTGGAATAATTATTCATATAAAATGATTAATAATAGTTGCCCGTTAAAGTGGTTGGACAAAACAAGTCTTAGACATTAATAAATGTAAATCTTTAGACAAATATATAAAATATAATAAAAATAATATATTTTTTCGGTTTTCACTTCTTTATAAACTAATTAAGTATATCACGAAGCAAGATAAGTATTATAATGACAATAAATAATAATAATAATAATAATGAAAGAGCTTTAAAACCGGTCTTATTCAATCAATGTTGATGTAATGAACGTAGGACAATTTTCAAATTAAGCCATAATATTTTCTATTATTATGTACTACCACTACATAGTACTCTAACAGGTTAATCAGAAAAGATTGAGAAGAAAAGCAAAAACATTTGCCTTATTTATAGTATATTATAATTATAATAATATTAGACAATTAATATAAATGACAGACTGTGCGTGATTGATTAAATTCCTTTAGAGTAAATGTATAATTAAAATATAATCAAGCTCATACGACCTAAATTAATTCAATTCCAATTTTTCTAGTAGATCAAAGCATAGTAATGTTATGTCATGCTTTTATTTCTTTTTGACTTTTAATCTGCTGTCTGTCGTGTAAAAACTATGTCTTACGCTTTAAAATAACACCTGCATTGTTTTAAGACTTGCTTTTTCTCGTTCTGTGAATTAGAAATATATTAATTTATAACTTTTTTATTTATAGACAAATTGAAATGAAACGAATTTTAAATATAGTTTTTCAAATTAGCGCGCACTAACGTGCAGACAAGCAGGCAAAAAATTTAACAACTAGTGTTTTGGATTCTAACGCGTCAAAAAAAACCCTAAGTAGTAAAACCTTAGTAATAGTTTTTTCTCATATATCCTTCATGTTCAGAAAGCGATCAGTTGAAATTTTATGATATGTATATATAAGTATAATTATTATATATTTTGTAATCGTTACTAAAACACGCTATTAAACCACTGTACTTCCATAAATGTTTTGGGTCAACTTATATCTAAATGTTACCTTAACATTGAACGTAATGCCACTCGAGTTCAACGGTTCACCTTCCCCTTAAATATATGACGAAGGTTAAGTGGTTCGTCTGTTCGTTTAACCGTAGCCCGCAGCTCCCGAACAAACGGTGGCCGGTTCAATATTACATTATTATGTCAGCAACCCCGCGGTTAGACGAAGACTAAACAAAAACGGAACACGGATTTGTATTGAACTTTGAAACTTGTTCTTCGTATATCGGCGCTTAGATAAATGAGTTTGAAAAGCGAATCAAACTAAATGTAGTTTCAAACAGTTTATTGTGCGTACGAGTAGTAGTTGTACGAATCACTATTTTAGTTTAAGATAACGTCGCTGCGGTTGCCAAATTCTTTTTTTTTTAATTTTGGTTTTTTGCATTTAAAATAATTCCCGTTTAATTATGTATAATTATATCAATAAAAACCTTTTTGTAATATGTAAGCTGGAAACGAGTTTAAATAATTCTATACATGTTTTGACCGTTTTTGACCGGAATTTGGGAAGCGAAGCGACGATTAAGTTACTACTAGTTTAGTAGTAAAATTCATTTTATCGAAAATCATACTATAGTAGTCTCAAAGTTTTAATATTTTTATTTTTATTAGTGATGGACAGTTTTGAAGTAGTACACAGAAAATGGTGGCCATCCAGAAGCGTAGTTCACATGCACCTTCTACGTACATTGTTTATTAAAGTAATTGTTAACTTATGTTCAAATAGCAAGCACATATCAATAGACTGACGATTTTACTCTTGTAAAAAATTCGAAGAATTAACAGTGTTAATACACGACAACTTTATATATTATTAACCTTTAATTTTCGTATTAAAAATCGACAGTGGACGTGGTGTTACTTCCTAATTAATAAAAAATTCCTATTGTTAAAATAAATTACAAAATTTAAAGTTGTATGACAGTATGTATATGACAGTACTGACTGGTATTGACTTAATTTGAAAATAACAATATTAAAAGTAAAAATACCAATGTTTCAGTAAAGTTTATCAAGGACAATAAATATTTCCAGGAAAATCAAATCAAGTTTCAAATCAAGGATTGAGGAGATTTTTTTTTCACAAAAACCGTCCTCTCAATAACACCATATATGTAGCTTTGTAAATAAGAACAAATTTTAAAATCGTGTACCTACCAATCAATTGTAACTATATAAATATAAAAATACGTAACTATTTTAACTATAGTTATGTTATATCGTCTTTCCATAGTGAGGTTCTTTTAAGCGATGATGTAAGTTTAAAATCATTCTTCTCTTCTCCCTCTTAAATTGTATATTTTTTACAAAATCAATTAAATAAACATAAACGTGATTTGATGTAAGCAATGACTGCTATAGTGATTTATTACCATGAATAGTCAAGTTTCGGACATATTTTTTCGTTGTCTCGTTTGACGCAATAATAATTAAATTTCCTTCGGAATTAACTAACTTAAACGCCTGAAGTTGAGGAGTCATAATAACCTTTACGTACGAACGATGTAAAAGACAGACTGCTTTACGAATTCAAGTAATTTTTTATGCAATGCAGCGAGAATGCAATGCGTAGTCGCTCAGAAACGCAACGCCGAACTGATTGCTTAGTTGTCGGTTACGATTGAATTTGCCCGACGAATCTAACTGCCTCGTCCGGAAAACTCGTTCAAGATATACGCCAATATATGTCAAGTAGTGCTCGGCCAAACCTAAATTACAGCGATTAGTTTACCACAAGCAATATTGTAAGATATTGTTATGGCCAGATGAAAATTTTCTTACACGTTGTGTACACTAAAACTTCAGAATGTTAAAGCTTAAGGTTCATCATAAAATAACTGTTGATCAATGTCGATAAATAAATAGTTTTAAGATTAAGTGAGATAGAAAAATTCTTCTACTGTCTTTTAGTGTTTACTATACAAGATCATACAATTAATATATTTGACATTTGATAAGTAGTTTATATATTTACTAGGAGACCGACCGATTTTGATTTCGTTCGATTAAAAAATTAATCAATATTTTTACATAACATAAAGCCTATGTCCATCCGAAATAATGGATCTTTCAAATGGTAATTTTTTTTTGAAATAGGTGCCATGGTTCCAATTATTATTTAGAAATTAAAATATGAATATTTCTTCCGAGCTCACTTGCTAAATGGATTTGCTTCGATAAACATGTTTGTAAAATATTACTTACGATTACAATTGACACTTGAAATTAAATTCTATAAAATTCTATCAAAATGACAAATTTTTTTGGTAAGTTTTTTAAGAATGACTGTGTTCCATTGGTATAACAAATTTAATAAATAATTTACCAAGCTGATAATTTTGAGTGATGAACAAAGAAGTTTCGGAAATTTTGTAGCAGTGAAAAAATTGAAAATTGAAATTGAAACGTGTTAAATTTGGATTTATAAATACGATCTTGAAACGAAGTGCTAGTCGATGGTTAGTGCATGTGATTCAAACGCAGGACTGATATTGATCGCTAGTTTTATCAACTCCTTAACAAAATCTAAATATTGTTAATGCCAAATGATGTGTATGCCAATTGCTTGCCCGCAGTGTTCGCTACTATAAGCAACAGGCGACCAAATTCTGGTCTCCGAAGGGTATTGCATTATTACGTTCCCGTGCACTGATTGCTCAAAACGAGGGAGTTTTTGGACAGCATAGGACTTAAACTTTTGAATAGATCTTTCTTACATTGGCATGTCACTATCTATAAAATTCATTTTTTTTTCAATTGTTTGTTATTATCGGAAGATGCGCTACAAGCGTTTGAGCAAGCTGTAAAAGAGGTGTCTGACCAGAGCTGAAACAATTGTTTTGATAATTCTTTTACGTTGGTGGATCTTTCCAAAGAGACTTGTGGAGAGTGCATTGGAAAGATTTTACAATATGTGTTTGCAGTTCTCTCTGAGTATTTTATATATTATCTCCATTCTTTTGGAACTTAAAATGTATTTTTAGCAGCGTAATTTAATAACACATTTACTAATACAATGTATTTACAAGGAATAAAACTACAAAAATTTCATGACAAATGTACCTATGCAGTATTTTTTGCATGATGGGCGCACATCAACGACCTTTGCTGTCGTTTTATTTCTAAGGAATAAAAAAGTTTAATCCTATAGTACTAGAAATAATCTTGTAGTTCTGTGTTATAATTCACATTAGTAACATCAGTCAGGTCAACATTCCGGCGGCAACCTCAATGCGTTCTCGGTCCGCAATCACTCGGCTGACGCGATTGTTTAGATTGACGTTTCTGATTGAGTTCATCCGATGAGTCTCACCGCTGCACATAGAAAATCAACTTGGTCATACATCCGTTGATATGCGTCAAGTGATGCAGGAATAAAGTAGGTACATATTTTGTGGCACTGTTAAGGATTCATTTTATAAAGTATAATTTATGTACACACCTAAATGTCATGTGATGCCTACCAGTGAGGGAGTCACTGGGATTTCCTGTATTGTGAGTGAGAGGAATAATTAAAATGAATACTTCACAAACGATCAAGATCTAAGAACAAACATTAATTTGTCGCGTAAATGTCTGCCTAAGTCGGGAATCGATACACACCCTTCCCTCGGCAGGTATCATCTGGTTGAATGAAAATAAAGATTGATTTCTAATTGAAATGTACTGGATCGTTAGTTTTATCAATAGTGTTTTCAATATAAAGACAATCCAAACTCGGTTAATTCGTTTAATGTGAAAGCCAAGTTGCCAAACCATGCAATATTAGTTTACTGTCACACAACTTCGTGTTAACAATTTAATCAATCCTACTTAATGAAACAGTCACATTATGTAGGAATAACGAAGAAATCATTGCTATATTAGAGACTAGATTTGGCAAAAAAGCAGTACTCGATGACATAGATTACATGACTAATCGAATAATCCTTAAATTATGTAATTAACGACCTTCTTAACGATTATATAATACTAATTTTCAGTACGGTTTACGCTTCAAAAACAGTACACTACCCCTTAAGGTCACCATGAACTTACGAGCGATCTTGCAGGATTTCGCAGATGAAATATCGCGCTCATTAATGTTGTTTCATACACCGTCTTATTACCTACTTACACATACTTAGCTACACTTGTCTATAGCTTTGTGAGCAGTGACGTCGACAACATCTGGTATGGGTACGACTTGGACAGTTACGGGACACTGTTTGAGTCCCAGAACTTTGTACTATACAAAGCCCGTTCAGAAAAAACCGTCAGAATGAGGTAAAACTTCTTCATACGTTGTCTGTGTCATCTTTTTGCCAAAGATGAATAAATGGGATGAATATGGGTAAAAGTCATAAGTGTAATAACACACTGTTCTTTTTACTCTCTTCTACAATAGAACGAGTAACCGGTCTATTGTAGAATTCCATTAAAATGATAGCTTTGTGTTACGATTAATAAATTGTGAAATTTAGAAGATAACATTCAGTACGCGTCATCCACAAGGGCAGAGAAGATGATTTTATCTCATACCGCTAAATCTCAAATATAAGCAATGTAAAGAAGTGTTTTTGTATGCATGCTCTAGAATTTTAGATAGATATGCAACTCCCACGTGAGAAATGTAATAGAAGACCGATGTACATATAGTATGTCAACTTTGTAAAGATAAGGATTAATATCCAAGGGCATAAAGACATATACTTATAGATTTTATAATCTCTCAAGGCTCTAGGTCGATAACGGATTAACGTTTATCACAGTATGTGCGATCTTGCTGATTATTTTAGTTTTACTGCAAATAAATTCATGGTTTACAGGCATTGATAAAAAAAAATTCAAAAGCGTCTAAAAGAAAGTGTAAAGAAGACTATTTACTTAAGAACAATGAATATTAAGGAGGCAATAATAAAAACAAATGGATACATGATAGGACAATAAAATTAAATTGAATTTTGCGAAGAGAAATAGGCCTTTTAACACATAATAAATGTCATGCTTTATTATACAGAGATGAGCCGCGGCAGACAAATACATCGTAGGCTTGTCATTCATAATACGTCACCACATTAACATCGCAACTTAAATACTCCATACCGTTAAATGCTTGTCGCTCTCAAAGAAGATCACTTCGTGCATATGGCAATTTGTCTCACACGGTTTTAATTTACTCGCTGTCGTGTGTAAAATGAAAAGACAAAGTATGGCCTACGTATTTCTAAAGCCAACTAACATGGAGCACGATAACAAAATAATGGGGTTATTATTTTTTATAAACCCTGGCCCTAACATTTCTGACAATTCAAATCTCAATCAATCAATCAACTACCCAAAATTTTTATTCCTATTACAAGACGTAACTGTTTATAAATTTAATAATAACATTTTGGGAGATTGTAGCTTGTAACTAGTGCAATGTAGCTTCTCTTCGGAATGTTTAGAAAGGTAGAAATATCTTAGTGATTTTTTTTAAATTTACGTAATAGGAATTAGGTACTTATCGGATATCCAAGACAAGCCACATTAATGCGTGCTTCTCTTCAAAATTGCGATGACATTTATGTCTAAATCGTAACATAAAACTATTTTTGCAGAACAGTATTTTTTTTAGCCTTTTTTGTTGTTACTCCCGAGCGTAGGGCTTAGGTTACTGGGAAATCAAACCTCTTGTAGCTCATTATTTATGGAAGAGATGTTTTTTTTGGGGACTTCAATGTTAGTTACGTGCTATATGCCATATTTATTCCACCTTAATGGTCCAGTAAGTGGATTTAACGTAAGCTTCCATAATATCAATTAAAATAATTAATACGACAAGTTACTTTGTATAATAAAAGAAATATTATCTTTTATTTTCCAATATAACTATATAAGTCAATGTTAAATTAGTTACAATGAATTTGATATATAAATGTAAAGTCAGTTAATAAACGGGTTCTTTGCTCTCTTCTTGGCTAGCAATATGTCGATGACTTTCTTCTAATGCTGCTGCTCTAATGGGTTGATAATTTACTATGAGGTGACTTGTCATAAATAAACAACTTTCTGCCTGTGGTCAGACCAATAGCAAGAGAGATGTTGCCCTGATCGTATATAATCGCCCCCGCTCATGGACATTGAAACACCAGGGGGTTATCGATGTCGCTGACCAATCGCCAAAGATTGAAGATTCACCCACATTTCCTTGTTCATCACAATCATCCATTACTCCAGTATCATATTTCTTCCCGCCCACGGATTTGCTGTAAGAATGTGCTGCCATCAGAGGTATTCTCAATATATGTACATATCAACAAGAGTTTCTCGAAAAAGTGTAGTGTTCCACGTATCCATGCGTGACAGTTGCAATTCGCATCAGTATTGAATGTAAGTTTTTCATAAATAATGTTAGCTTTCAACATGATTACTCGACTACCTTGCATAGTATGTATGTAACATACTAACTATATACCGTCAAATCGCAGTCTAGTCCGAACTTAACATTTCATTAGTCAATTACGAATGCATCGGTGGCTTAGCCCTTGTACAATGGTTTATTGAGGGCGCGCAACCATTTCTAGTTGAAAAGTTACATTTGTTCTACTTCTATATTGTAAATTATTTATTATTGTAATTTTAAACATTACATTTTATTTCATCCCTAAATCTAAATTCAGTAAGTAAATATTTTAATAAAACAAAACCCGACTTCAATATGAAGAAGGTAAATTTCTTGACTTTATCTCTTATTTTTCAAACAAATTTAAATACGATCAAACGGGATGTATATCTTCAAACAAGAATGGAATTTTTGTAATCGATTAATAAATGACGGAGTTGTGAGCTAACTAATGTTAAAAAAATAAAACAAATTGAGAACTTCCGTATTTTGAAGTTTTATGCAAATAAGTTTTTCTTAGAAAAACATACATACCGTCGGTAACTAAAAACTAATATTATTTTACATATCCATCCTTCAATTTATCAGGTTTTGAAGATCCACTGCATTTGGCACTCCTAATAGGCCAAACTACCACCTAATGGACGCCACTCTAACCGATACTGGGCTATCTGATTCTATGAAAATCCGATGACCTGTTTAAATTATTTGGTTGGACTTTCCAACTTTTTTTCCCCAGCCGTGGTTAACACTTAAGAACATTTCTTTATTAATGGTTTTCGATTCTTCTAACAAACTACAAGTGTCTATTTGTGCGAGCTATATCATATCAAATCGTTTATAACGCTACCAGAAAACAACCTCAAACTCAAACGACATTTATACAATGTGCCTACCTAAAGTTAATGGTATATAAATTTATTAGGCAATCTGCATTAATAATAAAGATAACAGCTCAACGCCCTGTTACTTCGTGTTTATACAACCCTAGTGAGCCGCTCGTAAAATTCAGCGTGGCTTTCAAATCAGCTTCAATGGACGCTTGCAGCTTAGTGGTTTAGATTAATGACATGATTTAATTAACTCACTGACGATGTTTGAATTTCCAGTCACAGTATTTCAATGTCACAATTTATAGTTTAAACAGCATAGACTGTAGAAATATATAAACTACAGTGTATCGTACCCATTTGGTACAATTTAATCATAGAAGAATTCGACGTAAATAATGAAATACAGAGAGACTATTTTGTTTACATAAATTCATACAGAGTCGGCGAAGTATCATTTTTATATAAATAACGGTGTTATGATGCTGTATAGTGAATGAGCCAAATCTGATATCTACAAATAAAGCTATGAGGTTGCATAATCCGAATATAATCGTGAAAGTGGGTGGTGGTGTTAATTCCACACGTATTCGACCCGTAAATACGTTCTACCACCTGGGAAATAACGCAACCACTATGCACATATTCTATGCATTGTTACATAATAGTTAGTTTTACAATAAACTACAAACTCACTGTACTGAGAAAATGAGAAATTCCAACGAATCACTCGACTAGTTAGCTAGTATAGTCTGCAACTTGACCTTGTTATAGGATTTTTCAGATCATGTTACGCATATGCTTCTCCAACCTGACAATAATGTAACTATTTATAAGATTATATTTATGTCAAAACAGTTTTGAATGTAAATATTTTATTTTATTCAAACGATTTTATATCATTTTTTGTTTTTACTATAACGGTGAGTCTCATTTTAGTTGTTGAACATAGTAAAATTTTTGACATTTAAAAATATTTTATGAGTGTCATTATAAGGAGTGTAAAAAGGAATAAAAAACAAGTATATTATATTTTTATATAAAAGCAACAAAATCAAAGACTAAGATTTAATAGAAAAATTCTTTCACTACCAAGAAATAACTCAACGAACACGAATGTTTTCGCGTTGCCGATTGAAAGAAGAGAAAAGTTTAAACCTAAAATTACTGCCTGCCGGCCCACACTGAGATTGGAACACTACAATAAATCTTAAGACCGAACAAAGCTGCATTGTTAAGTTCATTTGCAAAAAACGTTTTCACAATCACGGCGTGGGAGTATTAAATAGCAGGCAAGTTTTGTAAAAGATATCATTGAAGTGTCAAATTACTTACAATTTCTATTCCAACATTAATTAATAAATCATAAGCGTAAACTATATTCAGCTTCAATACACAAAATGATTTAACAATTGAATTACTTTTCTGACAATCATCATTATTCGTAAAGACTTAGTGGGAGGTATGTTGTTCGTTTAACCAGATTATATGTACTCGTTAGTACCGTCAGTGAAAAACCTGATCAATTCCGAAATTCATAGTGTGAGATAAGAGAACGTACCTACTATAAATATGTGTATATTGAGAAGTAATCCCTGAATCCGGACAAAGAGATGTACATACATACGTGTCAGAGGGATGTGTTTTGAAGATAAGATTTAATGATTGTTTGTCTTGTATTTTTGAAATATACACGTAAATTATTCGCGTATTTAAGAATTTGAAAACTATGTATTTACCAATTATAAAAAATACGTGATATTTAGATAAGTCAATGTCTTTTTAAGTTTTAATGTCTTTTCTTTAACCCAACCATCTAAATACGTGATGATGTTGATATACCTCGCGTAGGTACTTACGTACATATGTATATTACCCATCGTTTTCCTAAGCACTAGGAAAAGCAGGAAATAACAGACAGACATACACAAACAAGTGGTCCTATAGAGACTCAGTGTTTTATCAGATATTTTCAGTTATTTTCGCCCATCTCTATTTTCAGAACCGTTCTGCATATTCAATCATCTTTTTCCCCAGTTAAAATTGGCATGTACCTCTTAGCTATCCGTCTTTATAGTACACATCTGGCCGCACGTATCCTGTGGCGGGCCGGCATAGTATTAGGGCTAATGTATAAACCGTTTACAAAGTTGGTAGGGCATGCGGCCCGATAATGCGCTTAACTCGGCAGGGGAGATGCCGGGCATAAATCATTGCTAAGTGAGATCGGGCTCGATGTGTGAACTCGTAAATCACCCGTGTAAATGAGGCCTCCAAACCGACTGGTGGCCTGTCTTTAGAACTTGGTCAGTCAATTAATTGAAATGAGATGTTGTGTAAACTATCCCGAGGCCTCATTCAGTTGTAGTCCTTGCTCATGATAAATAAAAGCGTTTAGATGTATGTATTTCCTGGGTAGTGAATGACTTTTAATTAAACAATGAATGCATATTTCTAGAAGTGTGTTTGTTTTTTTAAATCGTATTTACTGTTTAAATTCTGTATTAAGGTAGACTGGGACAGAAAAATTCTAGGATTAATTTCGGTGTTTGTCTTGATGGTAGATTTAATGGCGATGCTGGTATTTACATACATACAATTATTAGAACTTGTAATTTAACAACGAAACTTGCAATAGTTTGGCTTTATCCTTTTATTTGTCCGGTATAGTGCAGAGGTCTTTCTTCGTCATTAAGGAGGCCTAGAGTCTACTCCGCCACACTGGTCATGTGTGAATTTGTAGAGGATTATTGAATCTTCTAAATATGGCTATTAGTTAACCTAAGTATCAAAGGATCTAATACCGTACTAAAGCTTCTGATATTGTTGTCGTGACTATATATTTTTATTGACTGCTATACAGGGTATACAGTCAAGAATGGATAACCTTGGAATGGATTATAGTAAAGCTTTTGGCCGTTCAGAAAAAAATGTAACATAAAGTATAACCTAATAGTACCTTTTTTTTGTTTTCGAGGGGGAAACCTTCAAAAGGTGCCGTGGGAGCGATGCCGGGTTATGTGGGATTTTTACCGCACCAAACCCCCCCCGTGGTGACCTTTTTCAGCGCTATGTAGAAGTCTCCGGGATCTCCATAGGAACGCAACCGTAGCCCTCTGAGCGCGGTACCCCTGTCGCGCTCTACCCGGGAGAGACCATATGTCCCGTCCCGCACCATCCAATCTTAACGACAATACGCGGCCACGCATATCGTCATCTTTCCCGGGGTTGCTAGCCGGACGATTCGAGCTCCCACTTTTATCGGCCGTAACCGCGGAAGGCCCCTTTTAGTCAGCTCTTACGACCGGGAGGGGATGCCGTAGCTTGTATTCTGGTCCCGAGCCACAGGTGAACCTTAGGTACAAGACCTAAGTAATGATTTAAAAAAAAAGACTGTAATTTTTAACTTGTTTTACATTCTTGTACTACGTCCCCAAATCTAGATCTCAAGAGACTAAAAACAATAATTAACTTACCTTCACAGTACTAAAATATTTATACAAATTACATACTCCAGCTATACAGACAACAAGCATACACAGACACATCCTCTTACTCGCAGGCGTTCATAGTAAAATATATATTTGCATAAATGATTTACGATATTTAAAATTAAATTTAGTAGTAAATAAACATCCTTTAAAAATACACATAAAATTTTATTTTATCATTAGTACTTCTTTCTTCTTCAAAATATATACAAAATTATAATAATCTATAACTACAACATGTTTAAAACGCTACTGCTAAGAACCATTTCGTACGGATGTATAATTATTTTTGGAACAAAATTTTTATATCTACGTCTGAGCCAATTTGTGCTAATTTTCTGGGTAAATGTAAACTAATGCATAATTGTGAACACATTTCTTTTATTTTTATGTTTTCATGCGAAGCAAATTAGTAATTCTTAATGAGTATTAGTATCTTAAACCTGAAGTCGTTCAATAACAATTCGTCAGATGCGTAAAGCACTACACCATAAGCGACTGACGGAATTGATAATATTATATCATTGCTTAATCTATGCGATTGATCTGCGTAATATTTAATGATCAGTGATCAAGATATAATGATAATCTTTTTGATTTAATTTCTGATAACTGGGTCATTAAAGCTAAGTCAATGAGGTAACACCCAACTTCAGATTAAAGTACACCCAGAGCAAGATACAGCAAGCTTTCAATCTCAGAAGCTTTAGCGTGCTCGTGTCCGTTCAGTATTAAATTAAATTCATGAATCCATGGAGCTTACATAAAGTGTTATGATTACAAAGCTCACATCGTATAAGATGAGGCTTAAGCGCTATGGGGCGGGTAATATCTACATATAGTCTAAAGCGCTTATTCTAACATGTATGTATTTTGAAATCGTGCATTGGTTTTGAGAATCACTATATAGTCCAAAATAATGACATATAAAACTCTACTGACCACTTTTGATTTTATTTCTTCCAAATGTAGGTCTAACACGGAACAAGGAAGAAAGTAGCCACATAAAAAAGTTTAAGTGTAAGTTAAATATGAGGTATGAGGTCAACAATAAACATGTATGATATATTATATATTTGGTAATGGCAATAATGTTACATATAAATAAATTGAGATTGCTAATATTGGACAAAAAGAGAACATCGCTAATTTTTGAGGTTAGTCGGATGAATTTATGTCACGTGCTATTGAACTAAGCAATAAATATATAAATCTAATTGTATAACAAGCTTAGTTAATTTTTTCATTTATAACTTAGGAGTTACTACGTGTCTGTTTTTGGAGAGCAAAGAGTCATACCAAAAACGTTTCAAATGAACTAAGTTGCCTAGACTCACAAGCTTATAACGCTCTCGCCGTTAAAAAGTTATCAGATCTCATGAAGAGTCGAGCCATGATGTTGTTGTTGAGTCTACCAGGTCTGCCTCTACAAACACAAAATTTTGGTCAAAATACAAAGTAGTAGTTTTTACAATTTCAAAGGAAACGGAAACTATATATAGTCATATATGTGATAACAATTTCCCATTAGGTGAATCTTCTGCTCATTTCCTAGCTAGCTATTGGCCAGTGATATAAAACCGTGACCCACCTTCATTATCCAGCAGTTAAATTGAACAAAAAACGATTAATCGCGTAATTTATTAAGTACAAAAAGTAACGATTAAGCATTTGAAAAAGCTTTTGCAAATACTGTAATTTCCCACGAGATCCTTCTTAACAGTCATTAGAAAAGGGGTGACGATTATATATTATTGTAAATTATAAATGTTTAGCGATACTGATTTATTAATTTAATGGATTTTATAATTCTAAAATTATATACACTTGTGTGTTTCTCAGATTATACTAAGAATTACTCGTATTCTTAATTTTACTAAAGCGTAGAATTGTAAAAGAATACCTGGTTTTTTAATGCAATGAATTGTCGACACTCACTTAAATTTATTTGTTTCATATGTTTTCATGTATTCATATTAATGACATATGCTGGCGTAATAAAAATTGCGTATAGTGAAATAGAAAAAACCTTTAAAGAAATTCTTAATTTAACCTGAGCGGAATCAGTTGTGCCATTGTTTTTTTAATATGAAATAATTTAATGCTTGACAATAATCCCACCTGATGGTGAGTGCTGCAGAAGTCTAAGATGCTGAACGCAATAAGTAACTCACATAAGCCTATTCCTAGGTTTATTTTATATAAATTTATGTATGTAGTTAATTGTCAATGATATATTCATTCAAATTGCTTTTCAAAATATGTTCCTGTCCAAATCACCTTTTTTTTATATGTTGTGTGTATATACGAAAACCTCTCTACAGAATAATCAAGAATAGTGTTTGGCACTTTCTTGTAAATTCGTACATCGAATACAACAAAAGATCATTGCACCTCATGCACGAGGAAGCAACCAAAAGATGCAAATTTCTAGTTTATCCATTGTGCTGTAATCACTGTTATAATCCATTGGATTCAGATTTGTAAGTATAAGTTAATATTACAATCTGTCGCACTGTTTAAGTGCCAGTTACTAAACTTTACGTTTTCTTGAGAAATTTATGAAGTACTAACATTTCTTTCTTATGTTCAGCGAAGTAAATTTTAAATAGAAACCAAAATTAAATATGAAAATGTTCATATAAACTATAAACTAATGATATTTCTGTAGGATTCGAATCTTGGTCCAGCAAGAAGGGACGTCTACATCAAAAATCTATTCTATCACATCTCTTTACTTAATAAACTTAAGAAGAAAAGTCTGAGTACATACTTCGTTATTTATTTTGTACATGTACAATTCCACAAATATTAATTCTGCGTATTTTCGGTCTTGCTCACGTGTTGAAATTATTACCCACGGAGATACATCACTGAAAGCAACGTGCTCTCATCACTTAGATGAAAACCTCTTACTCATATCCTAAACGAAATATATCTCGTGAAGTTTGCCAAAATTTACGAAAGTCGCGTCTACTTACGTATATTGATGTCATTACTCAACCGCAGGCCTCACATCGAGGAATAAGGCACTCGACGCCGTTAGTGTACTAGCACAATATAAACAAGTGTAATGTTAACTAACTTTTACTGAAATATCTGGCTTTTATTTACAATGTACAAATTTAATTTTATATTTGTAAGTAAAATTACGCTGTTTTTCTAAACGTACTTGTAATTGACACTCCATTCGCTTCAGAAAACCAACGCTTTACGTATTATTAATTTTTATTAGGCATTATTGAACGTTATGTTTGTCTTGTTCTATTGTTTGTTTATAAAGTAAAACAATTGCACTTATTCATGCATCATCCCATGAGCTATTTTCTTCCCAGCGGGGTTGTATCGCAGCAATAGTATGACGATAAATGAATACGGTTTATTGAATACAAAATAAATCAGAAGATCAATAAAATTTACTCACCGAGATTTCGTAAAAACGTTCAGTTTTAATAACATTGCCAATCTGACGAGATCTTTTGTAACTTAATATTTTTGTTAGTTTCTTTAGTTTAGCAAGTTTTGGAATATTCATATAAGACATAAATCGTAGGAAAATATATTTATGATACGTTTGTAACGCATAGGAGTTATTCGTGAAATGTTTCTTCTAATCGATCCAAGTGGGTATTGTTAGATAGCATTCGTTAAGTTAATGCCGAAATAAAATCGCGTAATGGCGGTATAAAATCTTCCAACAATGGTTTGACAAATAATCATCAGAAATTCATTCGTAGCAACGTTGTCGAGTACACTTTATGCCTCCCCAATTACAAAGTGAGATCCATTCTTTAACTGCAGTGGGATACTGAAGAGTTGATTTCTTTGAGGCCTTGACGTTTTTAAAATTCTGCAAATAGTCTGATCCATCACAATATTGGTAGTCAATTACTAATATTTGCCGTGTCACACATGCAAGCCATTACAAGGGAGAAAATTTGAAGAATGCTTTTGACGATTGTTTCGCAATCGAACCGTATTTTTACGATGTAAATGTAAGTAGAAATAATCATGCCAGCTACCTGCTTATATGGCTTGAGGGTGTGGAATACGACGGATAATAAATTACGTCTGTATTATCTTAATATATCTTCGTTGATGCTTTTATTTCACGAGTCTGATATCGATTACGGCGTCGACACACTGAGTCGATGAGCACGATTGGATTCCAATTTATCGAAATTACGTTATTTATTTACTAGTAATTAAGGCATTGTTTATTGAAACTTATGTTTATAAAAATTGTCTTAAACGTTCCAGTTTTTAAATCTTAAGTCATCAATCAAAGTCTTTTAAAATAACGTAATCAATTAATTACTCTATATAAATAAAATATAAATAATGCACTATAAATGAGCCAAGAAAGCGTGATGGTACAGTTAGCTATCACAGATTATTGGTGTGGTATATATTGGTGAGGTGTGGAAGTGGTATTACAGAGAATATCTTTCGTTGTACTTTATTTATCATACCTTCGTAAATATGTACAGCATGGCAGCTCATTATAACTGAGGTTGGTTAATAAATTATATGCTTTAATAAAGTTTTCTGGCGACATAAAATGCATTATTTATAATTCTCCTATATAATTTTTTTTGTTTATTACGTTTGACAAGGGTAACACTTATCATATATATCTAAATCTAAATAAAGCCCTAAATCCTCTTGCATAGAGCGAAGGTTCCCACTTAGATGAAGTAGGATTATAATGGGTCCTTATATTTAACATAACACATTTATTAAGCGTATCACCCCTAACTTTACACTCTTCAGGAAATTAAGATGATTTCAAATCTTTGTATTCTAATGCATATATATATATATATATATA